>JAUTDX010003508.1:0-51933 GCA_030844895.1 Ambrosia x helenae
TCCTTTGGGTAGGGCGGGCTTCTGATCTCAACTCAAGGACAAAGGTACATTCGGCTTTAACTTATTATTTTGAACTATATTTATATATGCAATTTTTGACAAATTGAGTTATGATAGTAATCTTTTATTAGAATGGATATTGACCCAAGCCGAGTGTGATTAAATTGTAGAATTATTATGCATGAACAAAAGATAATATCTATTTGGGTGTTTTTATCGACCGGGGACGACTTTGGATATATCTTGATCCGAACAAACTTCTAGATTGAAATTATGATGGGTTCAGCGGGTTGGGTAAAACCTGGTCGTAAGGTTCCAACCAAAACTAGGTACGGGCGAAATGGGTTTTTTAGGAAGTGGTTTGTTGGTTTGGACCAGAATGGGTTCACACCTTAAAGTTGGGGTTACAGTTTCTGATGGATTTGATCAAACTGGATACTGGTGAAATAGAACCGTTAGAAAAAGTGGTCGTTTTTGGTTTGGATTCATAGTGTCGGGCGGGGTAACGAGTCGTAGGAGGTTCGGGTCTAAATGGGGTCCAACCAATCTGGTTACTCATTTGACCCGTTAGAGGTTAAACATAACTTGAATCATTTTAGCTTATTTTTCATTTTTGCTGAGTTTGGGATTGTTTTTAAGAGTCGGCTGTTTGGACCTGAATCTGTTTTTGATCCGGTATATGATTATTTGACCCTTTATTCTCAAACCCTAACCACAAGTTAATTATCCTACTTGAACCATTTAACCTTTTTTTATTCGTATTAGGATGACTATAAATCATTTAAACAATTATATGTAAAGTTTAATAATAACCTTGAAACCAGTTTTTTTTTGTTTGTCAAATTTTTGTTGTTCTTCAAATTTTGTATTTGTTCACTGTTTTGACGGCTATTTATTTCATATAGCTACACGGTGAACCAAACGTGAGAGACTAATGCCTCTACAAAAGCCAAGGTGAACCAAAATGAGTAATAAACAATGACCTTTGGTTGACATTAGTATCCATATTTGGCCTTTAAGCTAAAATACAAGTTGCATTATTCATGCTTTTTTATAGTTATTGTATTTCGCATACATTAACCCCCCCCCCCCCCCGGTCCAAAAAATTTTTTTTTGCTTTACCCAAATCATTTAGAACCATTTTAAGCTTTTAATTTGTGTTTTTTTTTTCTCAGGAACCTAATTGCCTTTATAGACTCCCAAGGGTTTCTAGAATGGTTGATGAAAAAGAAAGAAAAAGAGCCTGCTCAACCTTTGCAGATAGCAGGCACCTCCCCCTCTAAAATGTATATTTTTGGTTTTCCTGCTCCATCTCAGCAGATTACAGTAATATGTAAATGGTCAAAAGCAATTACTTTATCTAGCAAGAGGTCAAAAAAAAGGCTTGCTCACCCTTTGCTGTATGAATATTTTTAGTCAACACATAACCTTTTAAGTTTACTCATGAAAGTAATTTTTTTTTTTGCCATTCAGAAAGGGCTGGCGTCGTAACTTGTTGCCCGCTATTTTGATATATATTTTCACGGTTATGTGTTTATAAAAGGTTATCTTTTTATGTATAAAACAATAATTGGAAATGACTAAAAAAATCCTCAAGGTGAGTTCATAGGTTGACATTCACTATTATATTATCTGCCTTTAGAACTTACTTTTATATCATTAAATTTGTCCCCCACTGAGAACAAAGTTTCTGTAAATGTCAATTTTACACAAAAAAAAAATCAAAATATAATTAAAGGACAATATACCTCTTTGTAATATTACAAACACCTTTAATACCTCCAAACCCCCAAATCAGGATGATTGATGACATGTATAAGTTGACATACAAACTACTTGACCGCTAACGTAGTTTTTGTTGAAGTCATTTTCATACATAAAAAGTTAGTAGATAAGTAATAGTACAAACATGCTTTTATATTAAAAACGTAAATATCTAATTACCCCCCCCCCCCCCCCCCCCGAACAACCACCCCACACACAAAAAGATTTAGCCACGTATGTAACAACTCAAGAAGAAAACATGTATAAAAAACAAACTTATTAGTATTAAACGGATTAATTACAGAACCCAATATGACTGACTAACTATTTGAATTTTCAACCTATATAGCAATATCTACCAATTTTTACCAATGGATGGACACAAAAAGAAGTTTCGTTGAACAAAATTTAATGAATTTAGACGAAAATAAAAATAAAAACTCATGAAACCACACAAATATCTTGAATTAGGGTTTAATAATCTGAAAAAAAAAAATAAAAAAAAGCTCCTCTCATATGTGAGATTAGATGACAAGCCAGAAATGTAAAGAAGACAAAAACACAAACATTCTATCAGGTGATTATGTGATATATTTCTTGGGACACCTTGCTTCATCCATTGCATCATGGAGTTTGGTATATTGTTGCTATTTTTGTATGGGTAAATCTCCTATGACCTGTCGCCGACGAAAGAACACTATTCCTTATATTGCTCGATAAAAATGTACATCTATTTATTTGTTTTTTCAGATTTACATAAGAATAATTATGCTCATCGGATATAGTAGTTGACGATTGATAAGTTTACTTAATTGACTTGTAACATATTACACAGATAAGAAAAGTAACTTAAGTATCGTACAATATAACACGAATCGATTGATGAACTAACATAATACAAGTACCGTGTTGAAAATGTCGCCGCCGCCGCAACGCGCGGGTTCCTTACTAGTTTATTATAGTGCTTTATTAGATTTTTTATTAGTTTTGAGTCATTTTTTAGTATTTATTTATATTTTTATATTTTGTAGGTGTGTGGAGAGAATGAGCTCAAAAAAAGAAAGAATTTTAATCGAGACACCAACACTCGAGAGGAGGTGCTCATGGACGTTGGAGCGTAAACGAAGAACTTTGGCCGAGCCAAGAACACCCGAGTCGCGAACACCCGGAGCAAACTTAGAGTATACTATTACTACTACTAATAATAATAATAATAATCTATACATCTAATAAAACAAAGTCTATTATGACACATGGCACTCCCATATTGCACCTTCAATCCTCTCTCTTCCCATATCACACCCATGTGTCCTAACCTTAGAATTTATAAACTTTTCTTTTTTTTTTAAATTGTAAATTGAATAATAATACATAAAATATGGTCAAAATTGGTCAATTAATACTTTCCTAATCTCATTAATCAAAATTCATTTATTAATTTACTATGAATATATGAGGCTTCTCATTCACGCCATCATTCAAAACCCTACAATCCAATTCTGAATCCGCCTTTCCAAACCTGCTCATTCTCTGCATTTCCAACCAAAGCACCATGTCTTCTTCTCAAGGTAAACATTCTCCTGCTTTCTTCTTCAATTTTTTTTCGTTTTTTATGTAATATATGTAACACCATGAATAAATAGTTAACTATAGGAAGCTTCTCCTTCAACCCTAATCTTCTCCATATTAGCGATCTTCTCCTTTTTTCAAAGGTATTTTTTCATCTAAGTTCTAACTCTATATCTTCTTCTTCTTCTTCTTCTTATCTTCAAGTTTAGAATTATTTTATCTCTTTGCATGATGTATTGTGCATACTTTATATGATTTATGGAATATATGTTATGATGAAAGTTACTTTAGATGTTAGTAATCGGGTTAATTATTAGTTTTGAAGTGATTCACACATGTAAAGTAAATCCAGTTTTGAATGTTAGGAGGTAGCGTCTGAAGTCTGAACTCAAAATTATTAAGATTTTTTGGAAAGTAAAATAGCATAATCTGAACGTGTTTATTTGCTTGTCAAAATGCTCAAATTTAAATGCATTAGTTTAAAAGTATATCTGAGTAAAATTGAACATTCAATTCTACAACATAATAGTTTGTAAGTTTACCATAATCAATTTACAATTGAGTAATTTGTCATGTAATAGAACATATAATTCAAAGTACAATAGCAATAAGTTTTATAGTATCCCGTAACTAATAAAATCTAAGATAATGTACAATCCTTGTGTCAAAGGTTAATGCTTATGCATTTTAATGGTGCTCTCCCTATTTTTTATCGTTTTAGGGACGGGCACAGGCTCATCGTATCATCCCCCTTCGGTTTACTGCTGCATCAACGGCAGTCACAGTAGCGTTAATGGCTATGTTGATGATGGTGGTGGGGCCCATTGTAGCCATCACAGTGGCATCTGCAGCACTGGCATTGTATTTGGTGGTCAAAAAGACTGGTTGGTTGGCTGGTTACACTGGTGGTTTTTAAACGAAGAGTGAATACTAATATATGTTTGAACTTAGTACAGATCATAAGAAATCACACAACTAATAAAAATACTGAAATAGAAGTGTTGTTAAACCATGAAAAATACTGATTGTTACAAGTTAAGAATAAGGAACAAATGAAAACATAATTTGTTTTGAGGTATGAGTTGTGGTAAAATTGATATGAGTTCTTATACATTACATAGGGATTTTTCCAGTGCATTATGTGCTTCAGCTGAATGTATGTTTTATGTTTTTCATACTTTAAAATATGTACTTCTGGCATTGTTTTTGGTTGTCAAATAGACTGGTGGGTTGGCTGGTTACACTCAGTGGCGGATCCAGGAATTTTTTCCAGGGGGTTCACTTTTTTAGATGCTCAAATTTCATATGACCAAACATAAAAAAAATCGGGTCGGTTTAACGGTTCAGGTCGGGCTAGTTCGTCACATAATAAAAATATGATGGATAATTTGGAACCTACCCATCGTAGAATGTTATCGGCGATCCAGAAGTAGTAACGTAGAAACCAAATTGCATCTCGTTAAAGGATTTGTAGATCAAACTTCAAAAGTGTTTGTGTCCGTATTCAATCCCAGCAACAAACTATCAACTGAGAATGAAACAAGAAACAGTTAACTAAAAAGTCAATTTCTTTATCAACAGCAAGCATAAAACATAAAATTGACATCAGAAACCAATTCCATTAGCTTGGGACCTATATAATGATTTCACCACCAAGGTGAGAATGAAATTGACAACAATATACAATCTGTATCCTCTTAGAATAACATTACTAAATTCTAAGTTTCAACATATTAAAACAAGCATCATTAATCAATTTAAAGCATATTAAAACACAACAAATAAGAAATTAATATGATAGCATCACTTGTCTAAGTCTCTCTGCATACTACCTAGCATATAACATAAATCTAAATATATTATTGTTCAGTATTTTTTATTCATAGCCGAACACACTCCACAGACATTTGACTTTTCAATCGAATGATTGGGATCTGATCTTGAACAATCAATGGCTTGAAGCAATATCTTGAACAACTGACAACATATAAAATCTTCTCTACACCATTAACATAATAACATGAAATTATTTGATAATTTAAAGGACATAAATTAACAACATAACTAGTTGACAATTCAATCTTTTCCTACAGACCCTACACCAATTCACCACTTATGTTATCACACTATGACACTAAGTGCCTTAAATAAACATAATAAACTGAAATTAGTTGATAATTTAAACTAATAGTTACCTGTGGGCAGTGGGCTGTGGACCGGATGGTTGAACTAAGGGTAGGGAAACAGGGGGTGGTCGGGCGGAGGCGAGGAAGAGCCGAAGAGGAGGGCGGCAGGCGGCAAGGGTTGCAGGAGAGGAGGAGGAATAAGTGTGAACCTTGAACGTGAGTCTGAGTGGGGACTGTGCTTTGATGTTTGAAGTATACAAAACAATACCCTAGATTTATGTTTAAAAAATCAGAAAAAAAAATGAAGAAATAAGAGGCTGGACGGGATCGAACTTCAGACGTCTACGTTAGTAGGGAAGGAAATTACCATTAGGGCACTCACTTGTAACGGTTAAGGGTTCCTCTATAATATATTTAGGGGTTCCTGCCCAATTTTCTATATATAATAAGACTAAAAATTTCAAACCGAACGGGTTCCTGGGAACCCCCTACTGAAGCGTAGATCCGCCCCTGGTTACACTGGTGGTTTCTTAATGAAGAGTCAAATACTAAACATAGGTTTAAACTTAGTAAAGACCATAAGAAATTACACAAGAAAAATAGCTTTGTAAATCTTTTTTTTTTCCTTTTTCATATGAATTATTTCTTTAGATTATATCTTATTTTCTTAAAATGTGTGTTTTATGCATCTAAAAATAAGTAGCTTCTTGTGATGCAGGGATGTGGAAAATAATCTCTTCTCATGACCCATAGAAAAGTCAAAATGCGACAAAGAAAAGTTTCAAAGGATGGGCTACCTAAGAACTCTACTAACATCTTAAAACCATCCGAACATGGACAAAATCGTAAGCCCACGCTTATCCTTCCACTTAGGCTTTTGGTCGTTTTATTGTGAGTTCGCGCAATATTTATGCATAAAAACAATTTAAGAAAAAAAAATCATGGTAGTTTCAATAATGATATTGGTAACATTAATTGTGAATCTTTAGCATTAAAAAGTATCTTGAAATAAGCTTTCTTTGGTTGCAGCCAAGTTATCTCTCCCCTTTCGTAAAGTCCATTCTCTTACTTTTTTTGTAGTCGTTTATGTTGTTTAGGTGTGAGGATGTGATGTGGCTTTCATCTTATATGCATATATTTTCGTTATAGTTAATTCTTTTTTTCTCTTTTGTAGATTGTCAATATAGTTGTTAAATTTTGATACCGGAGTGGTAACGACTTTCACTGTGGAGGTAAGAAACATTTTCTTGAATTCACTATGGTTATATTACTTTGTTATCACAATTTTTATAACAAACACTTTTTTTTTGGTTTTCTAGGTTAAACAAGAAGAGCACCTCGCCTCTCTCCAAGAGATACGATTCGGTATCTGAATCGGCTGAAGGAGAGTGAGAGTTCGAAGTTGCCGGTAGGTTATGGGTTGTGAGTCATTGTGCCCATTATCATTAGCAATCACCTGAAGCCTTTTTCTGTCATGTTCTCGGTCTCAAGGTTTTTAGTTTTTTCATGAGTTGTATTTTGTTTGTGGATCATATTGACCCATACATAATTCTTTGGTTCTCTCCTGTTAAATTTTATCCTAGGAGATTATACCTTAGAGTCCAAAGGAAGCAACTTTTATTTTTTTAACCAAATGTCGTTTCTTTCATCCAATCGAGCATAAGCTTCTGTATGGGTAGCTTTAGTAACGGGTCAAAAAAAGGTTTGGATTTTGTCCATGTTCTTATATATCATCAATATGTTTATTGTGATTATGAAATAATGTTATTTCTATAGTTACCTTTATTTGGGACAATTTCGGATGTAAAAAAGCATCGAAATTCCTTTGGTCGTTCAATAGACTCGGCTAATTCATTTTTATTTGATATGTCTAAAATAAAGCACAGTCCAAATCAACATAATGGGTCGATGTTTTCACTTTTAGTCATCATTTCCTAGATCTATCGAAATGAAGTAAATTTCTTAACTTCTTTGTTTGAAATTTTAGGGGCTATATTATTTAGCTGTTGAAGGGGATCCGGAAGGGGACTACACATTACCTCTATCTCAGGTCGAAACTTTTGATTTTAATTATTTATAGCTCAATTTGGTTTTCCTATATCAATATTTAATTTATGAAACCGATATTTATAGTCGTATAATAAATGCAGATCATGTATTCAAGTGACAATGTGATATCTAATATTGTTTAAGAAATCCACCTATTTGGGCGCTTCACACATATGATTGTTAGAATGTATCCATTAGAAATATGATAATCTTGGCTCCCCTTTTGAGGCTCCAAATACATATGGCATAGATCCTGGCACGTGTATATTTTTGTTTTTTTCATTTTGTTCAGTATTTTTATTAGCCTTTGTTGAGCATAAGAGTCATATTGTTCACAACATTTGGTTATGGTAGCTTAAAGCCCATATATTAAAGTTATTGCTTTTTCATGAGTCTTTCACTCATAAACTGTGGATGTTATGGTTTAAATAGATTCATGCGAAGATACGACTTGCGAACCTTATTCATCTATTTAGAAACTTTGAAATATACCAAAACGTTGTAACCATAACAGTGCAACTCTTAATAATGTCTTTAAGGACGTAATGGTGTTAGTTTTTAAATATATAGCTAATCAACGCTTTAAATTTATTGAAGCTCAACTTCCTAGGACAACTCAAGATCACCTGCAGATATTTAATATTGGGATGAAAGCAAAAATGAAGTCACATCAGATGCCTGAGCAGGTGACATATTGTTGTTTTGTGTAGTTTATTGCTCTCAAAGTAGTGTAGTTTTTATGCTTATAGAGCTGTCAAAACAGTGCAGGTTTCTACAATTAATTGTTGTCAAATTGGTTCGGTTGTATGCTTATATAACTGTCAAAACAGTGAAGATTTTTTGCAGTTATTTGCTATGAAATTAGTGCAGTTTTTAGGCATCTAAAGCTGTCAAAAAGTGCAGATTATTGCAGTTTATTGCTGTCAAATTAGTGCGGTTTTTAAGCACATAGAGCTCCCAAAAATTGCAGATTTTTGTAGTTCATTATTGTGAAATTAGCAGTTTATTGCTGTCAAATTAGTTCAGTTTTTAGGCATATAGAGCTGTCAAATAGTGCAGATTATTGCAGGTTATTGCTGTCAAATTGGTGTGGTTTTTAAACGCATAGATCTCCCAAAAATTACAGATTTTTGTAGTTCTTTATTGTGAAATTAGTGCAGTTTTTATACATTATATTATTGCAAAAAAAATATTGCAGATATATGTAATATGTTGTGTAATTTGTGTGAATGGATTATAAAAAGGTTAAAACAATGCAGTTTGTTGGTGTCAAATTAGTTCATCTTTTTTTTACATTATAAAGTTGTCTAAACACTTCATTAGATAGTACTACTTCCATTACAAGAGATGTGGATTAACTCATTTAGAATACAATTATTTGACCCATTAACTATAAGTCATAACCTAAATTGTATCATTTGTAATTAGATAGGTAAAAGGAGGGCTTTTGTCTAACTTTTTTACATTTTTATTATTACAAGGCTTGATCTAAGGTGTACGTGGATGGTGGTAACATTTTTGCTCATTATTCTTTATATCTTTATTGGACTTCTATTATTTTGTAAATAAAAATTTACATTTTCTCCTGGTCTAACATATTTTTCCAACCTAACCTATTGTTATATGACATAGAACAACACCTGCAATCAGTCTTTTCAATCACATGAAGAACAATTTAACTGCAGTGAAAGAGGCTTTGTAGAATGGTAATATATACAATAATCATTTTTTGCACCAATTTTATTTTGTTTATATAAACCCTAAATGTTGATGATTTGTTTGATTATTTTATGTTAGTCGTTATGAAGAAGATGAACAACATCTGATCCAGTGTACACAAAGTATCACCAAAATGGATATTCGTTTTTAGGATCTTCAGCTTCGCATTCGGCATATTCTTCACCAACACGTAGTTTTTCGTATATATTCAGTCTGCTACTATACATATTGCTCTAAAAGTAGTGTTCAGTCTGCTACCATTTTAGCTATTCTTATTTCTAGATTTGCAAGGACAAAATTGAGCCCAAAGCATAGATAGTAGATATCGCCAGAACAAATAACAGATGATGGTCTGCAATGGTGACATATTACAGGTAAGTGTTTATCTTAAACGCCAATTTCATCACTTATATATATTGCTTTGTTTCACATTGGTTGGTTATGTGTTTGTCCAAATGGCTATAAAGAGTGTCATTACATGCATATATTTTCCGTTGCAATTGGTCTTATTTTTTTTTGAACGGCCAACAAATTGGGAATCACTCACGGAATACTGGAGTATCATCGTGCCACCAATGTTGCCACGCAATCATATTCCACCACCAAGTCACCAATTCAGAAGGAGACTCATAATTATGAGAAAACCCCCTTTGTGAGATTCCAACCCAGGACCATATGGCTCTTAAGTCTTATCTCACCACCAAGATGCCACTAGGCTATAATGCCTCTGGCGCAATTGGTCTTATTGGCTGGATGAACAGGCGGTAGCAACATGATTATGCCATGATGTTCGTTTTCGGAAGAAGAGAAAAACATGTAATAGTTTATTTGATTTTGTACACTAATCTATTGATCAAATCATGTAAGTAAACCAATCAGTTAAGGCTACATGTTTGTTTTTTGTTTTATTGCTTTGTATCAGATTGGATGGTTATGTGTATCTGGCAAAATACTTTATCTTATAAGAAATTGAACAAACCTAACTAGATTGTGAGGATTGTTGTGCATTCTTTTGTCAATAATTTAAATTCTATAGATATTAGGAAGTTTGTTAATAAATATTCAATCATATTTTTCTTAAACAGTTTTATGTCATTTTTTTTTTGTATTTTTTGTTAAACTATATTTCTTGAAATTTTCATCTGCATTTACATGCTGTTTAAATAAACTTGCATCTTCATTTCATTATTTGTTTTTTCATGACGTCAAATCAAACATTGCATAATTCATATATCATTTATTGGAAAACATTAAACGTTTTTATTATAATTTCCAAGCAACCAAAATTTATAGGAATATTAATACGTAATTTCCAATAAATAAAACTTGTATTTAAGAGACCATGTATTCTCACATGGCCAACTTTATGTTGCATTGTCAAGAGTTAAAAGCAGAGGAGGGGTGAAATTACTTATACTAGATGGTGATAGGAATGTCAAGACTAAAACAAAAAATGTGGTGTATAAGGAAATATTTAGTGATATTTGAATAAAATGCGTATTGCTTACTTTTAAATTTTAATACAATATTTCTACTATATTCTTTTTATACGTTTTACCGCTCAAAATAATTGTACGTTGGTAAACCGCGTGTTAACGCGGACAAACATCTAGTAATAGTAATAATAATAATAATAATAATAATAATAATAATAATAATAATTAATACATAATTGATGAAATGGGTTTGGCTACCTCACGCCAAGAAAAAGAGAAAGGGGCTAAGCCAATGAGATTAGGCAAATATTATAAGTGGCAGGGCACATATTGTGGAGGACATCATTATCATTCGAAGAAGTCAAAGAAGCAGCCGCCAAGAGAGTAATATTATTATCGAAGCATCAGGACATCAGCGGCCAAAAATAAGAAGCATCTCGACAGTAGCCAAAAAAAAAAGAACAAGGATTTTCGAGGAAGGCTTGGAACCATTTGTGAAGGCTTCGGTTCGTTTATCTAAAATACTAGTTTTGGTTTTTGATTATTTTGTGTTTTCAGCAACTTGATACTATGTTTTATTATTTTATTGAACCTATGTTTTCATTGATTTCTATGACTATGAGTGGCTAAACTTTTAGTGCTATCTAGGTATTGATGATGGGTGACAATTGAATAATAGTTTTCGGTTTGGATTAATATAATGTTTGGATAATGTTTAGGTAAAGGTTTTCTAATAAGGTTTCTTTTGTATATGCGTGCTTGATATCTAAATATTAATACTTGTTTCGCTTAATTCTAGTTTAATTGATTTTGTATCTTTTGATCTAGGATTTTGTAAGTATCTTAGACTTGGTGTTTTTGATATATTTTGTGGTTGCTAGACGTAGTAAACCCTAGAAACAAGTTAATTAATTATTCGGTAATTTAGCATTCTACCACCTTTGAGACCGAGAGGAGATTAGGTGTCAGTGTGTCTAGCTTGGTAGGTATTCGGGACCGTGGTCTGCACGAGAGTGAGTCACCCCTAGCGTGCCTGTTTTGTTAGCATCCTGTGTTAGAATCTGTTAGAATAACTATCCCTTGCATCCCTTACACATCCCGGATGTATTGTTTCTGAGGGGGCCGAGAGGACATTCAGATTTAGGATACCTTAGCATAGTTTGGAGAGACCGAGAGGTGATCTGAACCCGAGACCGTGAGTTTACACACTTCCATAGATTCAGTATTGCGACATGTTGGAGAGTGATTCGCGTTCCAGTGTTGGTCTAGTTTAGTGTATCTTAAGATCCCGGTAGCCAAAACCCATTTATCCAATCCGAGAGCTATTAGTCAGTCACCTTGATTCTTACCTAGGTAGCCATTTTCTCATTACTTGATCTCATCTAGTTCTACTTGTTTGTTTGCTTTGTTTGCTTTGTTTGAGTTGTTTTATTTTATTTACTTCAATTTTATATTTTTCTTAGTAGCTTAATTAAATCACCATCACTTCAATTTATTAGACTAGGACTCGACGAAAGTTTAGTACCGAGAGCCACTATTACTGTGTCCATGGTTCGATACTCGGACTTATTTACTTTACTACTTTCGACCGGTACACTTGCCGGTAGTGTGTGGTTTAGTGGGTATTTCCCTTCTAAAACTTGTTTTGAAATTAATTGGACTTAATATATATTTATCACACATTTCACACATCAAGTTTTTGGCGCCGTTACCGGGGACACAATTGCGCTTTCGAGGACGACCCGAGTCGGGGATTTAGTCACTTTTACTACTTTTATTTTATTTTATTTTATTTTATTTTTTAATTTTTTTTACTTAAATTTATCTTAAAAAAAAAACTAAAAAAAAATCAATAGTTGTATTATATTTTGTTTTGCTAAGTTTGCTTGCTTGCTTGTTAGTTTGTGTGCTTAGGATTAATTGCTTATCTTGTTCGTGTGTTAGATTATTTTTTCTTGCTTGCTAGTTTTATTTGCCTACTTTGTCACCTGCTTTTGGTAGTTTGCCTTTTTAGTTTTTCCTCTAGCTTGTGTGTGATTTGTGTCTTTTCTGCTATCTTGTTAGTGTATGCACACACGTTCTTCGGGCCTACCTGATATTACACCATTTTCTGAGCCCGAACGAGAGTTCCACCGTCGCTTACGCCAGCCACAGGTACCTCTTTCTGATCTCAATTCTGCTTTAGTTATGGCTGACACTAGGACTGTTCATGAGCACATTAGTGATTCACCCACCACCATTCGCTCTAGCATCACTCTTCCCACTGTCGAGGCGAACAACTGGACCATCCCACCCACTCTGATTAACACCATTTCCCACTCGGTTCAGTTTCATGGATTGCGTGATGAGGATCCGCATGCTCATCTAACTAGGTTTGGTAGGGTCTGTAGCACTTTCCAGCTGAATGGCGTTACTGAGGACGCCATTAATCTTCGGTTGTTCCCATTTTCTCTCACTGATCAGGCCGCTGTTTGGTTAGATTCCCTCCCACAGGGAGCCATTACCACTTGGACTGATCTTCAGACCAAATTTCTTCAGAAATACTTCTCCCTTGCTAAGACTGCTCGCCTTAGGAACCTTATCTATGCTTTCACTGAGCAGCCCGGAGAGTCTTTCTACGAGACCTGGGACCGCTTCAAGGGACTTCTGAATAAGTGCCCTAATCATGGTCTCGAGGATTGGAGGGTCGTTGAGAAATTCTATAATGGAGTTTCTAATGCGACCAAGAGACTCCTTGACTCCACAGCAGGCGGTAACATGATGAAAACCAAAACCACTGCTGCTTGTCTCGAGATCATAGAGGATCTTGCCTCTAGCACTTATACTGAGCCTGGCTCTGGGGGCATTACTGCTGCCCCCAATGGTATTCATTCCGTAGATTCTAGCATAGCCTTGTCTGCCCAGGTAGAGTCCTTAGCGAAAATGATGAAGGACATTCAAGTTAAGATTTCTGCTAAGTGTGAGGTGTGTAGAGGTGGGCATGATACGATTGATTGCCCTGTAGGATCTGAGGAGGAGTTGAGTTTTGTCCAGAACCAGGGACGAGGTTGGCAGCCACGCCAGTCCTCAAACTGGAGGAGCGGGGGTCCTCCTGCATTCCAGCCCCGCCAGAGTCTGTTTCAGGCCCCTGTTGATGGGTAGAGTAGTGGAGAGTCTAAGTCTGAGATGAGTGAGTTTCTTAAGAAAAGTGAGGAGAGTCAGAGTAGAACCAATAAACTCTTAGAAACTCTAGTTATGCAGGGTGAAGCTAGACATCAGGAGCAGCAGAAAAAGAACCAGGAGTTTGAGTTAATGTTTAGGAATCAGGGTTCCACCATTCAGAGTCTAGAGAGGACAGTAGGAGAGATTGCTAGTAGGATGACTGAGAGGCCTGTAGGATCATTCCCTAGTAGTACCCAGGTTAACCCAAATGTCATTGCTAAGGCAGTGACTACTAGGAGTGGTAGAGGGAAGGAAGTTGAAAAACCAGTTGAGGTAGAGGAACTGGTTGATGAGGAGATTGAGATGGAGACTCCTGCTGGCGATGTGCACCCGAGGCTGCGCCCAGCAAGTACAGCACAGAAAGAGGAGCCTCCTTAGGAGAAGGTAGTTGAGAGGAAGTTTGGTAGAATTCCTTATCCCACTAGGTGAATCTTCCATTTATTGAGGCATTACAGCATATGCCTAAGTATGCTAAATTCTTGAAGGATCTCCTATCCAACAAGAAGAAGCTTGAGGATATTTCTACAGTGACTCTGAGTGAGAAGTGTTCTGCGGTGGTTCAGAACAAATTGCCCGAAAAGATGACAGATCCGGGTAGTTTCACTATTCCTTGCTTGTTTGGTAGTTCGTCTGTGAGTCATGCATTGGCTGACCTTGGTGCTAGCATCAATTTGATGCCTTATTCGATTTACTGTAGACTAGGCCTTGGTGATCCGGTCCCTACCCGCATGAGCATCCAGTTAGCTGATAGGTCAGTTAAGTTTCCTAGGGGAATCGTAGAGAATGTATTGGTGAAGGTGGATAAGTTCGTATTTCTAGTTGATTTTGTGATCCTTGACATGAAGGAGGATGAGAGAGTTCCATTGATTCTAGGACGCCCATTTCTTGCTACCGCTAAGGCATTGATCGATGTCTGTGACGGTAAGCTTACGCTTCGCGTAGGGACTGACACCGTGACTTTCGGTGTGAAGGAGTCTATGCAGCACACCGATGCTCAGGATGATACTTTATACTTCCTAGACTCTTTTATGTCCCATGTTGGTCAGAGTTTGAGTGATTTTTGTAGGGGTAGTTCCGAGATAGATTCTGTTGATGAGAGTTGGGAGGATCAGGGAATAGAGATGATGACTTATCCACTAGGACAGAGACCTAGGTCTAGTGATAGCCCCATTGAGTCTTTGGAGAGTGTAGCTATTGAGAGAGATGAGCCTGTCGAGAGGCCATCGGTAGAGACCCCACCGTCCTTAGAGCTTAAGGATTTGCCCGATCATATCGAGTATGCGTTTCTGGATGAGGAGTCACGTTTGCCCGTCATCATTTCATCAGATTTGACGGCGGAGGAGAAGAAGTTGTTAGATGTGCTTAAGGAACACAAGCATGCCATCGCTTGGAAGCCTGTGGGCATTGAGGGTATCCACCCTTCCTTTTGCACACATAGGATTCTCTTAGAGGATGGCTCTAAGCCCGTGTGTAGCCTCAGCGGAGGTTGAACCCGAACATGCAGGAGGTGGTGAAGAAGGAGGTGCTGAAGCTACTTGACGCCGGCCTTATTTACCCCATTTCTGATTCACCATGGGTTAGTCCAGTCCAGGTTGTCCCTAAGAAGGGAGGGATGACAGTTGTGACTTATGAGAGATGTGAGTTGACTCCTATGCGTACTGTCACAGGTTGGAGGGTGTGTATAGATTATAGGAGGCTGAATGAGTCCACCAGGAAGGACCACTTTCCCCTTCCATTCATTGATCAGATGCTCGAGCGTTTGTCTGGACAACAATTTTATTGCTTTCTTGACGGTTTCTCAAGTTATTTCCAGATCCCCATTGCACCAGAGGATCAGGAGAAAACCACGTTCACATGCCCTTATGGGACTTTTGCGTATCGTCGCATGCCCTTTGGACTGTGCAACGCTCCTGCTACTTTTCAGAGATGTATGGTGGCTATTTTCCATGATATGATAGAGAGCTCCATGGAGGTGTTTATGGATGACTTTTCAGTTTTCGGGAGCTCTTTTGATCACTGTTTAGGGAATCTTGAGAGGATGTTAGTCAGATGTGAGGAGACGAAGTTGAAGTTGAACTGGGAGAAGTGCCACTTCATGGTGAAGGAGGGCATAGTGTTAGGCCATATGATTTCACGGGCGGGGATAGAGGTTGATAGAGCTTGTTAGGATTCGATCTCTCGATCAACACACCAAACACAAACAAACTGCAAGAGAAAATATAAACGAACACGAGAACACAAGGATTTACGTGGTTCGGTCGGCTGACCTACGTCCACGGGCTGCAACCAGGATATTTTATTATTGCTTTCTGCCTCACTCGTGATGAAGAATTACAAGTACAAGATGCCTATATTTATAATACAAGATTAGGGTTTACAACTTAATCCCCAAGTAAATAAAACGGGCCAAGTCTTCAATTTAATTGGTCTGCCACTTAGTGTCTTCTAATCCAGGCCCAAATCAAGTCTCCACAAACCCAATAATCTCCACTTGGAGGCTTGATAATCTTCAAACTGCCGTCCGCTGTGAACACTTGTACCTCTTGTAATCTTCCTCATTTTCCTGGTTGCAGCGGCCTTCTCATCAGTTAACCTGAAGGCCCGTTGAAGCCCCCCCTGTGCTCCAACACATCAGTCATGGCTATGTCTGCCGTTGACCCATTCTCTGTCTCTACCGGCTCCCACTGACACGAACTGCCGGATCCTGAAACACCCCGAGAATAAACACTCTCTGAATAAAGCATATAATCACCTGGAGAGACTTTGACAGCTGGAATACTGGTTCTCTTAACCCATTGTCGTCTAGTAACTCTGACTGAAGCACAACTCATGCTCCCACTGCCACAAAAACGCCTGACTGGTAGTTCTGAACCTTTCCTAGCACGCTCAACCTGAATCTTACCTGTGGCTCTGGGTTTATCATCTGCAAAACAAACCTTCTTCTGCCCACAAGACTCTGTGAACCCAACTTTGTTTCTCTTCTGAACTGGGACGGTCACTCCCTCATACGGTAAACTGACCATGTATAGCGAACCCCGCTTTCTTCCTTGAGCTATGACAAGATTTCCCTTGATAACTTTCCACTGCCCGTTCCCGAATTTAACCTCATGTCCCTGTTCATCCAACTGCCCAACTGAAATCAACTGTTTCTTTAAGCTTGGAATCACCCTGACATCCTTCAAAGTCCATGAACCGGCTGAAGTTACTATATCCATATCACCCATGCCCGTAACATCAAGAACATCATTGTTCGCCAGTCTTACCTTACCAAAGTCACCTTTCTTCAAATTCCGCAATGCTTCAATGCTGTGGGTAGCGTGAAATGAAGCACCAGAATCCATGACCCAGGAATCCACATAACTCTCTACACTACATATTAATGCGTCATCATCTGAGCAGTCTGATGCAGTGTTAACTTCTTTCTTCTCGTTTCGACATTGATTCCTAAAATGTCCAACCTCTTTGCAGTTCCAACAGATAACATCACCTCGAGCCCTAGACTGACTCCTCATCCTGTTCTTGCTCCCACTACCTCTGTTATTCTTCCTTCCTCTGCCAACATTCAGTAATTCACTTGATGATCCACCTGAATTTCTTCGTCTGACATCCTCGCCCAGAATAAGATCCCGAATCCCATCAAAAGTGAACTCGCTGGTAGAACTAGTAATCGCTGTAACAGTCCCTGACCAACTATCTGGCAATGATGATAACAGTAGTAAAGCCTGAACCTCATCCTCGAATTTGATGCCAACTGACCCAAGTCTTGACAAAATCGAGTTTAAGTTGTTGATGTGCCCTGTAACTGAACTTCCTTCTTTCATCTTCGTGTTCACCAGTTCACGTATCAGGAAAACCTTGTTAGCTGCCGAAGGCTTTTCATACATATTAGAGAGTGCATCCATAATCCCACGCGCTGTGGTTTCCTTCAGAATGTTGAACGCAACATCCTTCGTTAGCGACAATCTAATAACTGCCTTAGCCTTTTTATCCAAGGCCTCCCACTCGTCCTGCTTTAACTTCTCCGGTTTGTCACCCAATACCATGTCCAAATCCTTTTGAACCAGCAAATCCTCCATTTGCATTTTCCACCAAACAAAGTCTTTTCTGTCAAACTTCTCAATCTGAAGTTTACCACTCTCAACCATTATCTCAAACTGAGTAATTTCCTGACTTTGGATCTAGGTAAAACAACTAGAAAAATAATCTTGGACAAATAAAAAACAAACCACACAACAACCAAACCACCCGACTAAACAGCCAAGTAAATACGCCAACCAATATTATTTGAAACAACCCAAACCTAAACCTTAATAATCAAGAAACTGAAACAAATCAAGGACACAAGCCTCTCCTTCCTGTTTCTTCCTAATTAATATGAATCCCTTTTTTTAATAATTTTCAGTTCTTCACAAACAAAACAAAAATATAAAATAAAGGTTTCTTTTGGTTGGCTATTCCTATTGGTTGGTCAACAAACCCTTGTTGACTTTTGTGTTGTTAGAGATGACGGCTCAAAAAACAAAGTAAACATATAACCACAAAAGTATTTTTCTGTTTGCTTAATCGATGTGAACATATGCGACAACGAATCTGCCGACCAAACTCTTAACACAAAACACAAAAAAAGGACCTCTTTCTTCCGGTTGATTAGCTGGGTTTCAGTGATCACCTCTGCACGCGGAACAAACCCTAGATCGACTTTTCTCTTGCGTTGTGTTTTCGCGTGTGTAACGAGCCTAAGCTCTGATACCAGTTGTTAGGATTCGATCTCTCGATCAACACACCAAACACAAACAAACTGCAAGAGAAAATATAAACGAACACGAGAACACAAGGATTTACGTGGTTCGGTCGGCTGACCTACGTCCACGGGCTGCAACCAGGATATTTTATTATTGCTTTCTGCCTCACTCGTGATGAAGAATTACAAGTACCAGATGCCTATATTTATAATACAAGATTAGGGTTTACAACTTAATCCCCAAGAAAACTAATAATGGGCTAATTAAATAAAACGGGCCAAGTCTTCAATTTAATTGGTCTGCAACTTAGTGTCTTCTAATCCAGGCGCAAATCAAGTCTCCACAAACCCAATAGAGCTAAGGTAGAGACCATTACGCGTTTACCCCCCGCCGACTTCTGTGAAGTCTGTTAGGAGTTTTCTAGGTCATGCAGGTTTTTATCGTAGGTTCATTAAGGATTTTTCGAGGATTGCTAGACCGATGACTCAGCTCCTAGAGAAGGATAGGCCATTTGAGTTTAGTGAGGAGTGTGTGAGAGCATTTGAGACGTTGAAGGAGAGGTTAGTTAGCGCCCCGATTCTGGTGGCCCCCGATTGGAGCTTGCCATTCGAGCTCATGTGTGACGCGAGCGATTTCGCAGTTGGGGCCGTTTTAGGACAGAGACACAATAAGCATTTCCACCCGATCTATTATGCTAGTAAGACACTTAATGATGCCCAGGAGCACTACACTACCACTGAGAAAGAGCTCCTGGCGGTGGTTTATGCTTTTGATAAGTTTAGGTCCTATCTTGTTTTGTCCAAGACCATCGTTTACTCTGATCACGCGGTTTGAAGTTTTTGTTTAGTAAGATGCTAAACCGTGTTTGATTCGGTGGGTCTTGTTGCTTTCTGAGTTTGACATAGAGTTGAGGCAGAAGAGTG
Source organism: Ambrosia x helenae (assembly GCA_030844895.1). NCBI lineage: Eukaryota > Viridiplantae > Streptophyta > Magnoliopsida > Asterales > Asteraceae > Ambrosia > Ambrosia x helenae. The sequence goes on from JAUTDX010003508.1 coordinate 19,530, forward strand.
GTGCCGAGAACGTGGCGGTCGATCATTTGTCTCGTTTAGAGCATCCGGAGAGTAGGTCGAGTGAGGATAGAGATATTGGGGATGCCTTTCCCCATGAGTTCTTGTGTGTGTTGACAGTTAAGGAGGATGAGTTACCTTGGTTTGCCGATTTTGCAAACTATCTTGCTGATGGATTCCTGAGGGGGGACTTAACGTACCAGCAAAAGAAGAAATTTTTTGCGGACGTTAAACATTACCTTTGGGATGATCCTTATCTTTTTAGGATAGGCTCGGACCAAATGGTCCGTAGGTGTGTTGATGGTAGGGAGTTGAGAGATGTGTTGAGGCATTGTCACAAGGGCCCTACGGGAGGCCATCATGGAGTTTTGTTGACCGCGAGGAAGGTGTTTGACGTGGGTTTTTATTGGCCGACCATCTTTAAGGATGCGGCCACATTTGTGAGGAGTTGTGATAGTGCCAAAGGGTTGGCAACATCTCGTCCCGGGATGAGATGCCCCAGAATATTATGCATCCATGTGAGGTTTTCGATCTTTGGGGTATTGATTTCATGGGACCATTCCCTATGTCTCGTGGGAATAGGTACATTCTTGTCGCCGTAGACTACATTTCTATGTGGGTGGAGGCACTTCCTACCCCCACTAATAGTGCGAGAGTTGTAGTGGGATTCCTACGAAAGTTGTTTGCTCGTTTCGGTACTCCAAAAGCCTTAGCTAGTGATAGGGGCACCCACTTATGTAATTCATTGATGGAGAAGGCTTTGCAACGCTATGGGGTCACCCATCGGCTTGCTACAGTCTATCACCCACAAACAAGTGGGCAAGTGGAGGTGAGTAATAGAGGGATCAAGAGGATCCTAGAGAAAACTGTAGGGGCAAGTAGGATTGATTGGGCTGAGAAGCTAGATGATGCACTCTCGGCCTTCCGCATAGCTTATAAGACACCGACCGGTTCTACACCATTTCGGATGATCTATGGGAAGGCGTGTCATCTCCCGGTAGAGTTAGAGCACCGTGCATATTGGGCATTACGATCCTTGAATCTTGACATGTCTTTGGCCAAGAGAAAACGGTTTTCTTGAGTTGCACGAGTTAGAGGAGTTGGGAGATCATGCATACGAGCACACTCATGACTATAAGGCTTGTACGAAGGCATTGCATGATAGGAAGTTGAAGGGGAACAAGGATTTTAAGTGTGGGGATCAAGTACTCCTGTACAATTCCCGTTTGAGATTGTTCCCAGGTAAGTTGAAGTCTCGGTGGTCAGGACCGTTTGTGGTAAAGGAAGTTTTCCCCTATGGCACAGTTACCATTGAGGGGAAGGATGGAGAGATGTTCAAGGTGAATGGACATAGGTTGAAGCTCTACATAGGAAGAGCTAATGAGGAGGAGGATGAGGTTGAGGTTATCCGCCTCGAGCCTCATTTCGAGTGATTGTAGAGGTTAGGTTCTCCAAGTGAGAATCCAAGTGTAGAGTTCTGTATCATCATTCGCCAGGTATGTTTTTTCTTTTATTTTATTTTCATTCTTCTTTATTTTAATTTTAATTTTTTATATTTTCATTTTTTTTTATTTTTTTTAGTTTATCGAGTCTTGTGGTATTGCCTTGGCTTTTTTCACTATTGGATCTCCCCCGCCCGTACTCAATCTCCATTCGGGTGGGGGTCGATCTTAAAATTAATTTTTGTAAACAGGCATCTCACTTGTCATTGAGTCATTTTACTTTCACTTTCTTTTTAGTTTATTTTTGCAGGATTCTGACTATGGCCGCGAAGGAAATGCTATACGGCTGTAGATCATGGACGGACGGAACACTTTCTGCGAGCTATCGCCACATATTCCAGGGGAGTCTGTTCCATTTACTTTGTTGTTATATATTTAGTTTATTTCTACTTTATTTTTGCATTTTTATTCCCACATTGAGGACATTGTGCCTTTTTAAGTGTGGGGATGGGAGACTTCGTCTTTATTTTGCTTAGTTGTAGGTTGAGTCAAAAAAAAAGTCCCTGATTTTGTGTGCTTTTAAATGGAAAGTGATAGGTAAAATTAGGATTTTAGGTTATTCAATATTATACATAAGAGAATATAAAGGTAGAGACCATGTTGCCTGTGATGTGTTGGTAGGCCCAGCCGACTGTGATAGTTTCCCGAATAGTGTTATAATATACGAAATAATATAATCATGAAATCTTGTGGGTTCTCACCTTAGGATGATTGGCCGAGTCTGAAACCGTTGATAGTATAAGAGGTACCACTATAAGTAAATGCCTATAAGTATTTTGAATCAAATGGCACACTTGATACTTTTTATGAGAATAAATCCGGTGAAAAGTGGCGCCCGAAAAAAAAATCCACATATCCATCAATTGAGCTAGACCAAAAAAAAAAAAAAAAAACCGAAGCTCATGCTGTCGCTCTTGGGGATGGTGACTATGATTGAGACAACCTCTGGGTTGGTATGAAAAAATAAAAGTGTCTAAGCTCATAAACTTCATCCATCCTCCATCTTATTTGGTTCTAAATACATAAGGGTGTTTATATAAAGTGGTAGATATTAATCTTTACCTTATAAGCTGGATTCGGGATTAGGATAGAGTTATGATTCTTGAGTGTGAGACCCTTAGATGATTGAGCTAAATTGAACCTAATCGATAAAACACGAAAAGGGCTTGATTAGTCGGTGGTTGGGTTTAGGTGGATCACAATACCAGCAGTTGCAGTTAGTATGTTGTTTTGCCTAATTAATAAAAAGTATTAACAGAGTTTGGAAACCGAAAGTCCTGGTTATGATTCCATTCTATGCTTTTTCAGGGACGAAAAAGGTTTAAGTGTGGGGATGTTTGATGTGTTGCAAAACACATCTAATTTCCTATGTATTTTGTAGTCATTTTCTGGTCTTTTTATTAGTGTTTTTATTAGTTTTAGGCTTGTACTTGTCTATTTTATTTATTATAGTGCTTTATTAGATTTTTTATTAGTTTTGAGTCATTTTTAGTATTTATTTATTTATTTTTTATATTTTGTAGGTGTGAGGAGAGAATGAGCTCAAAAAAAGAAAGAATTTTAATCGAGACACCAACACTCGAGTGGAGATGCTCATGGACGTTGGAGCGTAAACGAAGAACTTTGGCCGATCCAAGAACACCCGAGTCACGAACACCCAGAGCAAACTTAGAGTATACTACTACTACCACTAATAATAATAATAGTAATAATAATAATAATAATAATAATAATAATAATAATAATAATAATAATAATAATAATAATAATAATAATAATTAATACATAATTGATGAAATGGGTTTGGCTACCTCACGCCAAGAAAAAGAGAAAGGGCCCAATGAGATTAGGCAAATATTATAAGTGGCGGGGCACATATTGTGGAGGACAACCCAAGGCATTATAGCCTAGTGGTATCTTGGTGGTGAGATAAGACTTAGAGGCCATGAGGTCCTGGGTTCGAATCTTACTAAGGGGGTTTTCTTATAATTATGAGTTTCCTCCTGAATTGGTGACTTGGTGGTGGAATATGATCGCGTGGCAACACTGGTGGCACGATAATACTCCAGTGTTCCGTGAGTGATTCCAATTTATTGGCCGTTCAACATATTGTGGAGGACATCATTATCATTCGAAGAAGTCAAAGAAGCAGCCGCCAAGAGAGTAATATTATTATCGAAGCATAAGGACATCAGCGGCCAAAAAGCAGAAGCATCTCGACAGTAGAAAAAAAAAAGAACAAGGATTTTCAAGGAGGAAGGCTTGGAACCATTTTTAAAGGCTTCGGTTCGTTTATCTAAAATACTAGTTTTGGTTTTTGATTATTTTGTGTTTTCAGCAACTTGATACTATGTTTTATTATTTTGTTGAACCTATGTTTTCATTGATTTCCATGACTATGAGTGGCTAAACTTTTAGTGCTATTTAGGTATTGATGATGGGTGACAATTGAATAATAGTTTTCGGTTTGGATTAATATAATGTTTTGGATAATGTTTAGGTAAAGGTTTTTTAATAAGGTTTCTTTTGTATATGCGTGCTTGATATCTAAATATTAATACTTGTTTCGCTTAATTCTAGTTTAATTGATTTTGTATCTTTTGATCTAGGATTTTGTAAGTATCTTAGACTTGGTGTTTTTGATATATTTTGTGGTTGCTAGACGTAGTAAACCCTAGAAACAAGTTAATTAATTATTCGGTAATTTAGCATTCTACCACCTTTGAGACCGAGAGGAGATTAGTTGTCAGTGTGTCTAGCTTGGTAGGTATTCGGGACCGTGGTCTGCACGAGAGTGAGTCACCCCTAGCGTGCCTGTTTTGTTAGCATCCTGTGTTAGAAACCTGTTAGAATAACTATTCCTTGCATCCCTTACACATCCCGGATGTATTGTTTCTGAGGGGGCCGAGAGGACATTCAGATTTAGGATACCTTAGCATAGTTTGGAGAGACCGAGAGGTGATCTGAACCCGAGACCGGTGAGTTTACACACTTCCCTAGATTCAGTATTGCGACATGTTGGAGAGTGATTCGCGTTCCAGTGTTGGTCTAGTTTAGTGTATCTTAAGATCCCGGTAGCCAAAACCCATTTATCCGATCCGGAGAGCTATTAGTTAGTCACCTTGATTCTTACCTAGGTAGCCATTTTTTCATTACTTGATCTCATCTAGTTCTACTTGTTCGTTTGCTTTGTTTGAGTTGTTTTATTTTATTTACTTCAATTTTATATTTTTCTTAGTAGCTTAATTAAATCACCATCACTTCAATTTATTAGACTAGGACTCGACGAAAGTTTAGTACCGAGAGCCGCTATTACTGTGTCCACGGTTCGATACTCGGACTTATTTACTTTACTACTTTCGACCAGTACACTTGCCGGTAGTGTGTGGTTTAGTGGGTATTTCCCTTTTAAAACTTGTTTTGAAATTAATTGGACTTAATATATATTTATCACACATTTCACACATCATGTATCATTTACTAATATTTATATACATACATGTACACATGGATTTGATAGGAGTATGGCTATTCACATTGACCTTACACTTCTTTCTAGCACTGAGGAGGACGATCTCTTCGTTCCCAACTTGCGTGGGGACGATGAGGTAGACCATCTCTTAGACGTATCGGCTCCCGAGGAGACCGAGCCACTCGAGGCTTCTGATGACGCACACAGTGAGTCCGGGTTCGCTGCCAGTGACACCGACACGAATTTGGATGTACTACACGTGGATCATCACATCTCATACGACAATGGCGATGACTTGCTAGGTGGTGACGACCATGGTGATGCCCTAGACATCGCTGACCCTGTCCCTGAGGAGGACCATGTCCCTACTGGGGTCTCATCTGCTGTTGAGGTCCCACCTACTGCTAAGGCACCTCCCGCTGCTAAGCGTGTGCCCCCATTTCCCACATTTGGACATTTCCCAGGAGGTGCGCTTCATGTGTACTCCCTCGGAAATGTGTGCTACGTTCTGCCATTCCTGCTGCTATTCTTGTCCCTGTTCCTCTTCCCGCACCCATTGAGCCTATTAACCCTATTATATCTGTTGAGCTCGATGTCAATGCAAACCCTATTCCCAGGGAGCCAGCTATTGAATCTCCTCTGTTCGATGACGAGTCACCCTGGAAGATACGCCGGAGGTCTCAAGCTCGCAAGAGGACATTTTTACCCTACCTAGATGGTGACTTAGCATACCGCGATGAGGAATCTGATTACGAGGCTATGGCATTGGGTGGACCCTCCCGCCTACTATTCATTGAGTGAGCTGTCATTATTTCTCATGATTCCCAACTTGTTAGTCTCGATCAAGTTCGAAGATTAGAGGATCAGGTGCCTGAGGCCGAGCGCGGTCGTGTTGCGGCTGAGCGAGGACGTGCTGAGATGAAGAGGCGTAAGGAGATTCTTGAGTAGAGGGTTGGTGAGCTTGATCAGAGGATGCACACTGCTATAGCTGCCTTTGCGACTGCCTTTCCACCACCTTCGCAGTAGTTTGTTCGATCCATGATCTTACTTTGTATTTCCTATTTAGATTTGGACTTGTATGGCATTGCCGATTATCTTTGCATTTTGCAAAATTGATGTAACAAGAACAAAACTAATGGAAAATGTCACACCCTCAAATTTCCACTATGGGGTTTTTACCGCGAGGCGCGTGAATACCATGATCCAGTCAAGAGTCGAATGAACGACCTCTATATGTTTGCAAAATCATACGTGAATAAACTAGATAGTTCAAGTTTTAAAGTTCAGCGGGAGCAAAATATAAAACATCTCGCAATACACTCACGAGTTTCTAAATCCAATACAACAATTGAAATATTTGAAAACTCGTTGATGGTGTTTGTATGCATGAAAATGTGATTCCATGTGCATCCTAGCTGCTGCTATCTTAGATACCTGAGAAAACATGCGAAAATGTGTCAATAATTAAGTTGGTGAGTTCCCAGGTTTTAATGTAAGTAAATTCGTTTGTTTGTTTGTCTGTTTAGTCTCACATCCTTTTACTAATTATATTCCAATTCTAGCTAGACAATACAAGTTACTAAGCGTACATAAACCATTGCTGACTGTTTGTAGTTGTTTGCCTCACGCCACCACCCATTAAACAACGACGAATTTCTAGGACAATATGCACCTTCTCAACCTCCAATTGACATAGGTGGGGCTTGTCAGACCCAATAGATCTATTCACATCTCCTCGCTATGCTTCACATACTATGGTTTATAATTTATGGACTTAAGAATGGGAGTTACGCTACAATAAACAAGTGATATAGTAGCACATGTGATCTAAAAATGTTTTTATGTTTATGTGTTTGTGCAGCATGTTTCTTCCCCAACATGAAACTAGTAAAAAGGGGCCGTGAAACTCATCTTAGCTTTGTGTGCTAAAGTAAAACCAAATGTTTTGTAAAAATAGATATCCCACTACCAGAAACCTATTACACAAAAACCTATAAGTGTTTGTCCAACGTTTGTGTTTGTCTAGTTAACTCGTTGAATCCGATCAATGCTTTAGTTTGTGTTTTACAAAAGTGTTTGATTATGTTTGACTTTGTTTGACCAAGTTTGAGCTGCTGACCTGTTGGTGACCCATTAATCTTTTTTGTTTCATTAATACAAATAGATCTAGAATTGCATTTCATACACAACTCATGCAATTCCTAGAATCTATCATGTTAGTTGTCACGTAATGTGTCACATATCACATATGCTTGCAAGTACAAGTTTGCGCATACATCCTACTACTATCATATCATGAATCCTATCAATTCATATAACATATTCCATGCATCCTACAACTTGTATCTCATGTAAGCTTTCCAAACATAGTAAGTTATGAACACCAAGAACACATATAACATTGAAAAGTTTCCATTTTTAGTAAGTACATGAAGCGAGTTTTGTTTCTACCGAATCAATGCTCTAACAATCTTAGATAGTCATTACTAATCATCGCATAGTATTACATACATCATAACATGAATTAATCTCAACTTAGAAATCCAAAATCAATAAAGCTTCCATTTATAGTAAGGTATGAACAACAGATCAATCGATCTTAATCAAGCATCAAATAGATGTTAATCATCCTAGACTAACATAATACCATCATACAAATCATCCAAGTTAGATTTAACATCATAATTATACAACCTAGGGTTCATCAAGTTTCATTAAATCAGAAGTTGATCTAACATTGTAACACCCTAAAACTGATTTTACAGAAAAGTCGCAGCGGAAAAATACCAACCGAAAAATTCATTTCTTAAAAACAAACTTAAACGTTTAAAACCGAATCTTCTAAGTGTTTTGGTGTTACATCTTAAAATATTTAGTAATACAATCAACGTAACTCCTTTCTACTAGATTAGACAATCATGACCACGTACAATCCGCTTCCTCGCTCGGTCTCCATCCCTTGCTCTACTAGGTAAACCAGTCATCCTGCAATCACCACATAACCAATCCGTTAGTTCAATAGGTAACTTTATAAAATCTACTTATGATGCGGAAGTAGCATCCCACAATACTCTGTGATCCTGTCTAAGATCCTTCCTTCAAGTTCGGGTGGGTTACCCCAATCCGAACCTTCATGTCTCCTGCATTCATGCTTACATACCTACATTTCTTATCATTCTCATAACAAGGGTTAATAACCTCGCAATATATCCGAGCATATAATCCCCTACATACAATTCCACATTACATACGAGCATAAACTCCCACGTGTAATACCACAATACATACAAGTATATACTCCCACATGTAATATCACAATGCACACAAGTATAAACTCCCATATGTAACACTACAATACATACAAGCTTATACCTCCACATATAACACCATAATACATACTAGCATAACTCCTACATGTAATACCACAATTCATTCAAGCATATACCTCCACGTATAACACCATAATACATACTAGCATAACTCCTACATGTAATACCACAATATATACAAGTATAATCTCCCACATGAAATACTACAATGCATACAAGCATACAATTTATTCGCATAATCCTACAATACATACGAGCGTACAACTTCCACCTATAGTACCACCATTCATACAAGTATACAATTCCCGCCTATGATATCACCATACATACAAGAAAACTCTCTCCCTCTAACCCGAGCATGAGAACCCATATGTACATCACATCTACAATCTACATAATCATGGTAATCTACTTACCGTATTTGATGCCGTCGAATAATGCATCAACTAAACTACACGCACTCGTACCATTTCGTACTATGATCATGTTTATAAAACCAACGTTACTATTACATGCTACACACTTACAAAGTCCCACACATGGTACAACAATGCTAATTGGTGCGTTTAAACGAAATTACGGGTCGCGCACATAGGCAAAACATCAAAAATTGATAGAAATTAACAATTCTTCCCAGGGGCCACCGTAAGGTACGGTGGCCACCGTACCTTACGGTGGGCCTCAAAAACCCAACGGTGGTTTCAAGTCTGCCTTACGGTGGGGAAATCTTTGCAGGGGCCACCGTAAGATACGGTGCCACCGTACCTTACGGTGGGCTCTGCACATTTCCCATTTTGTTTCTCCTTTCCATCCCTCCTTGACCCATCCGAGCCGATCCATTCGAAGCCACGTTTATTCCAATATAAACTCCAATTCAAGCCTTAACCTCGTTATTTAGGTACCATCATCTCCCGGTCCCCGTACTACTATCAAACACATAAACATGTTAAGATTCATTATCCTAAGTGGAATAAGAACCACTTACCTTATGTCCTCCAAGTTGATGCTTGCTACTTGCCTCCACTTGACCCGTTGACTTTTAAGCTTCTTGTACCTAGCTTTCTTTCAAATCAACATGCCATGTTAGAATACTAATTTGGAACTTACCTATTCAAACATTAGTATTCATTCTACATCATTCAAACATGACATCAATACATTCAACAACTAGTTCTATTCAATAAGTCTTTGCATATACTACCCGTTCGACCCGTTAGTGAAAATACTTGCATGAACTAGTTGGTAAGTGTTTTAGACACTTTTTGAACGCCACATAATACGCTACTCTTTCCCTACAATCCGTACTCCAAGACTACTACAAGCGTGTACATTCTTACACCTTTTCTTATTAAAGTTTACATTATAATTGTGCAGCGATTTTCTGCGCAGCTGCTGTTCAAGGTCATTTTTCCCCTTCTAAACCTCGAAATCAGATCTTGACTATCAAATACAAAGTGTGCATCATTCAAAGACGTTTCCAAGCATATAAAGAACACCTCATAACGATTTTTCTATGATTTTATATGAATATTTGAAGTTCAGGTCTGCACATAAAATGGTTCCAAACAGCATGCTGTTAACACTAATTTACTAACTTATCATGCTGTTTTGACCCACTAAATCTCATAACCAGCCTCACATGACTAAATATGAAATGTAGCATGCGCAACAAGCTTTTCAACGACATAAGGCTCGTCTTCTAACTCCTAATAACGAATGAGATATGCCATTAACAAAATGACTATTTAGTGCTGTCAAAAGTGACGAATTTCATACAAATTTTACACCATTCAATTTAATTCAAGTTTCTTGTAGGCATTTTATCAAACACCTTATATGCATTAAACCATACATGCCTATTCTATTACCACCCACATCAATATATTCATCAACCATTAAATTTGGTTACTATCAATTCAATTTACTTGCAATTGGATTTAGAAATCAAGCATCATGCAAGACACATAGGGTGAAACTCTCACTTAGTTTAAGCCACTAACATATGATTTCAACAAATCAAGTAACATCAAAGCTACTAATGATATCTAAAATCATCATCTTTGCATACAAGCAAGTTTCCAACAATCTAACTCATTCCTAAGCCATTAGGGATGATCAATATTACTTATGATCCATAATAACATGAATTTAACATGTTTTGCTCAAAACCCACAAGTGGGTTTCGAGTCTTATACTAATTGAGGGTTAGGGTTCTTACCAAGGCTCCAAAACTTGTAGAAAACCCTTAATTTGCAACCCATCAAGTCTACCATCAAAACCCCTTGCATCTTTCCTTCAAGTTAGTGTGATTAGGGCTTGAGTAGGTGCAAGAATGTCCCCATTTGGGGCTGAATTCGTTTCCCTTTTTTGGGTGTTCTTGACAATATTATTTTGACTAAAAGTTACACAAATGGTCCTTCAAGTTTACCCCAATGTTATTTTTTTATAAAAACTAACTAATCAAGTTAGTTTCTAATATTATTTTCTCATTTATATAAATAATAACATTAACTTGGTTATTTCCATACTAGAACATAACACACATTCTTATTTTCTAAATCCCGTTTTATTATTTTGCAAATCACGAATACTAGCGTAATTAAGCAAAAATAGATTTTTGGGGCGTTACAAACATGTATCCTATGTTGTTACATGATCAAATCATCATTAAATCTCATAACAAATCCATAAACAACATCTGAATAACATTATTATTTGATATATATAAGTTTGATCATATCTGGATCTATGGTTTAGTTGGACAAAAACATGATTAAACATAATCAAAAGGATTAAAACAATGAAAGCATTGATAATAGACTTTAAGCTCTTCATCCGGGTGATTAAAACACGTCTTAAGCTCCAAGAATCGGTTGATTATAGTTATGGCTGAGATTATGAGTGATATTTTTCGTATAGAGGCTGATATGTGTGATTAGGGTTGTGATTATGAGGAGAATGGTGTTCAAAATTGTTTTTATAAATAGAGAGCTCCACTCCTCACTTTGGCATCCCTCAACCCATCAAATTCTTCGTCTTCTACATGAAGCTTCTACTATCTTTGGGACTTTTAGGTGTCCTTTGCAGCTTAGGATCACTCCATAAACACCACATTCGAGTGAAAAAAACCCACAATCACTCAAAATGATCTCAATACAACCCTCACCATGTTTTGTACCCAAAACCAACTTTGTGAGCTTGTTGTATCAACCATGATAGGCTAGATTTCTCTTGGTATTGCTAGGGTAATGATGGAACTTGGTATGAATTAAATAGATTATTCTTGTTTAAAGTGGTGTTTTTTGTTCTTAAAAGTTTCTTCTACCTCTTCTTTGTTTGATGAACTAGTCAATTAATCAACATAGTATTTGTCTTGTGAGTATTTTGATAGGAAGTGGAGGGATTTATAAGTGTAACCGCGGGGTGTAAAAACCCACGCACTTGTAAGAAAACCTAACTCCACGTGTTGTGATTAACCCATTTGTGAATAGAAATATTCACACTTTGTGGTACTATTCTCAACTATCGAAACTTCACTTAGGGTTGGCATGTCTTTATACTTGTTCCTAGTGATAAGCCAAGACTTGATAGTGCGACGTGGCTACATGGTCTATGCGCTAGCCTTGGTGCAAATCAAGAATTGGTGAACTCATGTTAGAAGTAAACGGTCTGTATTTACTTCTATTATTATATTGCCGCACAATTAATAATGGGCCAACCACTTTTTGAAAGTTTACTAATTCATGTAGGGGTTGAGCGTATGCGGGAGGCTTCGTCGCCTCTACCATGTCAAGTGGTAGCTTGTTCGGCCACGCTCCGGCCGCCGGCAAGTTATTCATAAAAGAAACTATTAGTTTAATGTCAATATCGCAACTATGGGAAATATGTCTTTTGGGGTTGGGTTAACACAATCTTGGTCAATACGTTCCTGATCGTTGAGTGGTGAGCTCACCGGGACGGGAGACCTCACAATAAGATTAAGAATATAAATCATTTAGAGTCAAGTGTGGCTATGCCTAATTTTTGAACGCCCCACTTAAACAAGGGTTTACTATTGTTTCATACCGAGCAACATCAGATCCTGAAGCAACATCTTTGTTTTGATATTGATTTTTCTTACAGTTTAAATCTCTCTTTTACTTTTCTTCAAGCAATCTAAGAACTCTTTTCAGTTATTTTTAGGAAGCTGAGTAGTAAAAATTGTGTCCTTGGATTCGATACTCGGTGCTTGCTCATTTCTATACTACTATCGATAGGTACACTTCCCTATTGTGTGGGTTTTAGAACATTAAGAAACTATCTTTTTTAGATTATAAATTTAAAACTTGAAAGGGTCAATCATTTAAGTCTTCAACTTAAACTTTTTCATTATCAAGTTTCGGCACACTCACCGGGAACTTGTTATTTTTAATAAAAAACACTAAGTTACTAAAACCTCACGCTATCAAGTTTTTGGCGCTGTTGCAAGAGACATGACTGTTTTTGATAAAAGGTTTCTTTAAAATTACTCATTTTATTTTTCAAAATCTTTCTTTAAAAATCTCATCTTAAAGGTTCTTAGGTAGTGTATAAACTTGCATCCCTCGTCCGTATTTGTACCTCCTCTTGAAGAACCCAAAAGATATTTTTGAGTTTGAAGAAAAGAACAAAAATAAAAAATGGCACAAGTTGAAAGAATAATATCTGATTTTGCTAGACCTTCCATCAACGCTTTGGGCCCTAGCATTGCTAGACCCATCATTGATGCCGACCACTTTGAAATTAAGTACCATGTGATCCACATGATACAACAAAACTGCACTTTTCATGATTTACCTGATGAATATCCCCATGATCATATCACAAATTTCCTCGAAATTTGTGATAATTTCAAGTTGCATAACGTCACCCTCGAAGCTATTCGACTTCACATGTTTCCGTTCTTACTAAAGGATCGTGCCAAAGAATGGCTAAATTTGCAACCAGCAGGCTTCATTACCACTTAGGCCGACCATTCCCAAAAAATTTTCTCGAAGTACATTCCCCCATCCAAAACCGCAAAATTGAGGAACGACATCACTACCTTTTGTCAAGAAGATGGTGAGTCACTCTACGAAGCTTGGGAAAGATTCAAGGATATGCTAAGAAAATGTCCCTACCATGGACTTGAAAGTTGGCTTCAAGTTTCATTTTGCTAGAATGGGTTGACAAATCAAGCCAGGCAGACTCTTGATGCGACCGCATGAGAAATTTTTGGGAACAAAAGGCCGCCAGAAGCGTATGATCTCATCAAAGAAATCATCGTGAGTGGTACAACCCTCGAAGTTAGCCATCAAAGAACGGTCTCCATCAGGTTGATTCCACGAGTTCTTTGAATGCTCAAATCGAGGCGTTATCAACTCGACTCAACCAATTGAGCAAAGCACATGTCAATTCCATCACCGTTGCAAAGTTGCTGCCACAAGACGAAAGTCCCCCTCCTCAAGCGAAACAACCTTTATAGCAACATGTCATCCTGGTTGGCTCGATCATACAAACTTCGGATGGAAAACACCAGCAATAACATGCAGCCACCCAGTTTCAGTCAACAGGGAAACCAACAATGCCCTCCAAACAACGGTTACCCATTGGTGGATGAAAAGATCGCCAAGCTCGAAGCCCAAACAGCTGCCCGAATGGACAAAAAGTTTAACAATGCAAATAAAAGGCTTCAAGGAATCGAGTCCACTATCAGGAACTTGGAGATACAAATGGGCGTTATGGCCAAGTCACTCGTGGAAAGGCCCACAGGAAGTTTTCCAAGCAACGCTGAGACCAACCCAAAAGCAAATGTGAGTGCAATAACTCTTCGCAGCAGCAGAGTTTATCCTGAGCCACCCATGCCTAATAGTGAGGATGTTACACCACCCATCCCACCCTAAAGTGAAGTTAGATCCGAACCAACAATAACCGTTCCAAATGTTATAACACCAGATATAAAGTCGACCGCCATTTCACCACCACCGGTCAATGAAGAACCTTCAAATAACCAAACTCCTCCAATTTCTCCATCTCAATAACCACCAACAAAAGTAGTACGGAGGGAGTATCAACCTAACATACCTTATCCCGGTTGTTTGATGAAACAGAAGACGAACGAGCAATATAAAAAGTTCACCGAACTCCTAAGTCAGATCCATGTTAGTCTACCATTTATAGAAGTCATCCACCAAATGCCAAGATTTGCAAAATTTTTGAAGGACATCTTGTGAAACAAAAGAGACCACGAGGCAACAATCAAGGGCAATGGACTGGAGTGCGCAGCCTTACTACAATAAAGTATTCCAACAAAGTTGACCAATTCGGGAAATTTTTCTCTACCTTGCCCCATAAGTAACATGCCGACGACTTATTTGTTGGCCGATCTTGGTGCGAGCGTAAACATTATGCCTACTTATATCTACAATCAACTCAATTTGGGCAGGCCACGACCTTTGACAGCTACTATCGAGTTGGCGGATGGTACCATAAAGAAGCCCGAGGGAATCATGGAAAACCTACTTATTAAAGTAGGAAAATTCGTTTTTCCCGTCGACTTTGTCATCCTCAACATGGGCGGGAGTAATGTTCCTATTATTCTCGGTCGTCCGTTCTTGGCAACCACTCGAACAACTTCGGGTTGGGAACTACAAGCTGCACTACACCACTGGGGTAAAAGAATACGTGTCCACCGATCTGTTCGACATAGCTAACTTTATTGATAAACAATTAGATTATCAGTTGAAGAAAGGCAAAGGTGTTGCCGTGACACCAACAGACGAATCTTCAGTAGGACTGGACAACACCAACTAGATCAATGAGTATTGGGACAATCGTCAAAAGGGTAATGGAAGAAAAAGAGGTGGAAGAAAGAATAATGTGACCAGTGGCCAGGAAGCTGGAAAGGAAGCAGTCTGAGCAATACACATTTTGTCCAGCCAAAGACGTAAAATGTGGCGCTACCAGGGGAGGCAGCCCGGATTTATATGAATAAGTTAAGAGGTTGGTGCATACGGTAGAAAAATAGTCAAGAACCATCAGGTATGGTCGTTCACTCTTGAAAGTTTCTATCCCTCAAGTATGTCATCTCGGCATTGGGACCTAGTAGCTTGTCTTTTATTTTTCTTTTTATTTTGTTACTAATAAACTATTGTAGTTCATGCAAAGTGGTTTCTCTCGTGATAGCTCTATGTTGAGACGGTTGTGGGGATCGACCGCCCGTGTCCCCATGGAGAGCAAAAAAAGGGGAGGATTCTTGTTCCTTTGACTACCTCACTTATTCCTTGCATACATATATTAAAAATCATTACTTTAAAAATGCTAAAGAAATAAGTGTAAGGTGTTTAAAATTTTTACAAAATTTCAACACCTCAATGAATTCCGTAAACCGTAACCTAAGGCAAAGTTTTAAAAGTGTTTTTGGCAACAAAAATATTTTCAAACCCTTTGAGTCTGCCCAAACTTACGGGAGATTTGGGAGGTTTTGGTAATCAAAAGAACCATCTAGGGTGTTTTCAATTCCTTAATTAACTCCTACCCCTACATGTGAGTATTTTGAGCCTTATTGAGCATACTACTACTACATATATACTCTACATGGTCACTCGTTTGTTTATGACAGATATTCCCCTTTGGCATGACATGGCTAGAACTTGTGTGACTTATGCATTCAAGACCACTTTAGAGGTTAGTGTGTGAAATGATCTAGGCACTTAGGACTTACCCATTCTGTTACCATTAGCCTTCAATATATTTTACCACACCTAGCCACCCATCTTGAGCCTTAGTCGTTTTCATTCCCCTTCATCCATTTACCCCCCGCCATGGCAAAACCAGGGAAGTGTTGAGGTGTTAAGAAATCTCTCAGGCAATTTTGGGACTTAGATGCATAAGCCTCCCATCAAAGATCTCAGATCTCGATCGTGAAAAATGGCAAGAATAGAAGAACCATCAAGAAGAGCATACCAAGTGTTAAGAATCATCCAACCAGCATCAAGTGTAAACAATTTATACTTGTAAAAAAAAGTGTGTAATAATGATGCTGCTGAACTAAAGGAATCAAGGAAAATGTCAAAAGAAAGGTTTTGAAATACTTTCTGAAGACCAAGTGATCTACCCAACCAAGTGGAGGCTTTTAGGCGGCATGCGCCAAATAGTTCACAAGAGTAGGCGAAAGTTGAGTTATGAAGTCCAAGAAAAGACCCCAAAAGCTCACTTAGAAGTACTAGTAAGAAACCCGCGCGATGCTGCGGCGGCAACAATTTACAACACAACACTCAAATTATGTTAATGAGTCAATTATCTCGCAATATATTGGTAGTACTTCGCTTAGTTTTTTAAACTGTATGACTTGATTACCTTTAGGGAAAATAAAGTAGAAACATATATAAACATATGTATTCACAAAACAAAACAAAAAACCACGAATTACTATTTACATAAATCTAAGGATATATATAAGAAATTGTTCCATACAAAGTAAAAATTCATGTTTGAAATACATATTAGAATTGAGAAGGTTAACTTAATAGGACAAAGCATCAGCTTTGTATATAGAAATGAGAAAGCTGCTCCACTTTTGGTGGTGATCGAATGTTAACCCTTAGTTTGCTTTGTCGTTTCACCATCTTTAGTCGAGGACCCATCATCATTTGCTTCGTTTTCGTCCTTTTGAAAACAAGAATGTAGCAATCACATGAACCCATTTGGGTTATACCGCTTTGAACGATTACCAACCTGTTCGGTATAAAATTGCTATGCATGACCCCTTGTGACCTGAATAATAAAATAATCAATTAGATAATAACAATGAGAAGTGACAGGAAGTTATCCAAACCAAGAATGTTTTTTAAAAGCCACATGCCAATTATATTGTTATATGTGCATTTGTAGTATCTGTGTAGTAGCTTAATTGCTCATGTATGGACTTTTTTGACGTCCAAAGAAACATAAATTTGAGCAGCAAATAAAGTCTCTTATAAAATGGCTCAAATTTCACCAAGGTTTTGGACACATGATTCCATTGAATGAAATTGATTCCTAAAGTACAATGGTAAAAACACGAAAAGTAAATCAGCAAAGATGACTTAAATGGGGATCTAATGACTAAATTACCTGTAAAGAAAGAGAGTGATGATCGAGTTAGGGGAAAGAAAGCATCCATCTGAATTGTTATCCTCATCATGAACCAAATCAATCTCATCCTCATCATTTACGATGGTTATAAGCAATAATTGCCTTATCTTCGGCTTAAACATATATACAATACAGCCTGCTGAATACATAGAGAACCAACTCAAAACGAAAGTTCCATTAATTATTGTATCTTATAAGATGGGGTGAATTAGAGGTAAGAAAATAGAGCATTGAGTAATGGGTCAAAACGTGTGAATATATTTTTTACTCAACAAAAGCAGTTAAGTCTTTTACTTATATTCATTTAGATGCATATTAACCTCCACAAAACTAAATAATACAATAAAAAGACGATGAAAATAACAATATTGAAACTTAGAATTTAAAATTTCACCATCTACTACATGCATGTAACAATATTGAGCCTAGAAAGGTTAGTGGCTGCATTTGCAGCCATTTTCCGTACCAAAGTGAGATGCAATCTGTAACTTCAGAGCTAACATAAGGCTAACAGTCTCGAAAGTGTGATTAGTTTTTTACTCAACATTTATAGTTAGAACATAACCAGCCCTGGCTACACAATGACTTATCTTCATCTGGAGTTTAACCTGCAAATGTTGAATTATTCAAACAATAAAAAGCTACAAAATCATCAAAAAGAAAATAAGGCCATAGCAGTTCAGTAACAATTTCTTCATCACTTTGAATACTAACTGCAGATCATCAAACAAATAGAATTAGTTACCTATTAAAAAGTTTAAGATGATATGTCAACAGTTTACTAAACATTCACTCCAATTTTCCTTCCAAGTTTATACTTTTCAGTTTCCGCCAACAACATTACCCATATTTGTGCTTGTGGTTAACTCTAAATCCTAGTTCACATAAACCTAAGTCTAATTTAAACCTTAAATTAAGGTTTGCAAAAACTTAAAGCCCTCTTCATAAATTTCAAAACTAACCCAAAAACATGCATCAAATCAGCTACTGGACACATCACAAATAAGCAAGAAACACCCAAAGCAAGGTCCTTTTATTAATATATACAGTAAACCCAGGATTTCAGTTTAATTATCCCAAGAGTTGGAAACACCTTTTAACCCAAATCAAAATAAAAAAATTCTTCAGATTTAGATCTGAAACAAGCGATTTCCAAACTCATTCTACATAAAACATTTAAGGGATTTATATTTCGAATTTTTACCAGATTTCGTGTGTTGGGAAAAAATAGATTAGTAGTGGACTCACAAACGGTGGTGCGTTGACTCAGCTATGCCAAGTAGAACTGGTCCTTATAGTTATAACCCTTGCTCATCATCGGTACGTCGGATTAAGGTGGCCGGCCGGAAACTGTGGCCAATATCTCCCTCTATATCATTACTCTCTCTCTCTCTCTCTTGTTTTGTGTCTTTCTTTGTTCTCTCACTGTCCTCTTTCTATCTTTGGCTCTTTGCATAGAGTATTTGGGCGGGATAGTAATGCAGAGAAAAAATTTGGATTTAGGGATTTCAAAATTTGAATTGGGTTTTGCTAGGGACAGTAATGAATAGAGAAGCATTGGGCGGGATAGTGTTCAGAAGGTCTGATGTTGATGTTTAAGAATTTTATGGAGTAAATACTTGTACACTATGCCTTAATATTTGCACCCTAAAAACTCTTAAAATAAAGTGGCAAATTACCATTCTATCCCTCCTATATGCATATTAATATAGTATAGATAACAAGGTTCCGACAACACCTTAAAACACAAACACCTAAGTTAGTCATGGTGGTAGACTCCATTCCTTCCTTATCCATCACCATTTCACCAAAACAACCCTTTAAAAGTCCTTTTGATTCACACAACTTGCATCAACTCAAGTGGTGGAGTTGTGATTTGCAAACATGCATATGTTCATGCTTGCCATTGGTTTGAATCTGAGTGTTCACCCCCAAAAGAAAACCCGAGTGAATGAGAGTAGTCTTACCTACAATTTTTATCTCATAAAATTTGCCTAAAGTTCGGTTTGCTTGAGGATAAGTGATGTGCTCAAAGTGGTTTAATAAAAACTACCTAAATTAACCTAAACTAGACACTCTAAGTTTTAAATTTATAAACTAAGACTCTCTAAACCTAAACCACACAACCGGCAAGTGTACCGGTCAATGCAGTACAGCTAAAGTAAGTCCGAGTATCAAACCCACGAGACTCTACTGGAAAACGTAAACTAGACTCGATTACTTATCCTAAATACTAACTTAATAATGTTTTGTTGTTTAAAGGGGGGTTTACTAACAAACTAATTGCAAATAAATAAAATAAAACTAAAATAAACTAAAGACACAAACTGAAAAATTGCAACTAGGATCAGATGATGGGAGGGCACTACCTAGGCTAGAATCCTACACATGAATGATAAGCTTCTAATGGCTATGAAACTGGTGTGGAACCAAGATCTTAAAATACTAAACATCAAGAATAAACTAGACACCCTCGACCCTTCTCAAGGGGAAACCCTAGAATATTGTTGTGCTGTTAAACCACCGGTTGAGAGGTTACCCTCACAGGCTTACCTACTCGAATCTTAAAGTACCCGCTAGACGGTCTACCTCACAGCGCGAAAGTCACAATACACCCAAAAGTGCAAGGAGTAACTACAATATTTCTGATAAGACTTGGCCTACAAGGAATGCTAGGGAAACTAGGAAGATCTTCTCACAAAGCCTCTAGATCTAGCAATTTAACACCCTAGACAGACCTACAATCTCGCACCTTACAGCTATTGAGAATTGGTAGAACACTTAGAATTACCTAACTAACAATTACAACTCCTATGGATAACCCTAGGCAATTAACCATAAACTAGCTGCTAACACCAAGTCCGCAACCTAACCCGCATTCATACATGAAAGATATTCACAAAAAC
Source organism: Ambrosia x helenae (assembly GCA_030844895.1). Taxonomy (NCBI): domain Eukaryota; kingdom Viridiplantae; phylum Streptophyta; class Magnoliopsida; order Asterales; family Asteraceae; genus Ambrosia; species Ambrosia x helenae. The sequence goes on from JAUTDX010003508.1 coordinate 39,868, forward strand.
GCAAGTGGAGTTTATAAAAGTTAATTAAACAAAACTAAATATGCATACACATCAAACCAGAAAATAAAGAGTTCTTTACTGCAAAATTCACCCACAACCAAAAGTTCCAAAACCAAAAGAAAATAAATCAAACAAATGCAATCATCTTTAACCTAGGTAGCAAAAAGGTTTAGCCTCTAAAAGTCATGATAAAATCAAAACAACAAAACCCAGACATTTATCATGGTGTTCACAACGGTTTGAATAGATAAATAATAAATACCGACCCTTGCTCGCACCTATGCTCTAACCCTTGGCCTCCTTCTCTTGTCTCTTACTCCTGCTGCTTCTTTCTGTCTTGCTCTCCAAGAAAATAATATCTCTTTGCTGCTCTCCTTTTAATAAATATTATGCGACCCTTCGAAGAAAATAATATACCCCCCCTCCAACTTGCGGCACCTCCTCTCAAATCATATTAAAGCCCTATCAAAATTGCTTATTGGGCCGTCCAAGTGAAACACAAAATGTCACGCACTACTTTTCTTTTGTTTATTTATTATTATTATTATTATTATTATTATTATTATTATTATTAAATATTAGTATTAGATCTCCGTGCTTTAGAGTCGGGTGTTTCTGACTTGACCAATGTTACTCGTTTACGCTCCAACTTCCACACGAACACCTACCAAAATACAAAATAAATAAGTACTAAAAGCGACATAAAACTAATAAACATCTATAAAAACTTAAAATAAATAAAATAGACAAGTACAAACCTAAAACTAATAAAAGAACTATCTAAACGACTCGAAAATTGTACAAACTTTACACTGGAAATAGATGTATTTTACAATATATCAAATATCCCACACTTATCTCTTTTTCGTCCCGAAAAAAGAATTATGCTATGAAATCACAATCAAATAATCTAGCCTCAAAACATAGGTTACTTTAATTTTAAAAATCTAATGACGTGCCAACTGCGATTGCAGGTATACTTGTCCTCTTAAACCCAACCGCCGGTTTCTAAGCCCGTTATCATGTTAGTTTAATTTTAGGTTCATTTAGTCTACCTAGGGTCTCACACTAAAGAAGCCACAGTTTCACCTAATCCCGCCTCAAGCTTATGAAACAAAAGGAACAACCAATTGACTGTTCCTAACCGTTTTATGTAGAAAACCAAGAGAATTTAAAATCATTTGTTTTTTTTTCATTTTTCATCTCAGCATACTTAACTCAGAGGGTGTGACCAATCCAAGTCGTTATCCCAGTGGCCAGGCACCTTAAGCTTCAGCATTTTCGCTTTGATTTCTAATTAATTCATGAAATTTTTTTTAGATATTTATTTTCAGACAATCCTAGAGGGAGTCGAGTCCGGAGTCACTATCCCTAGAAACGACACCATTGGCCTTGCCCTTATTTTATATCCAGCTCTTTTTTTCTTCAACTTTTGATTAGAAATTCTATCGGTTTTAAACTTATAATGGTATTTCTTATACTATTATTGGCGGTTTCAGCTTCCCCATTTTTTCTAGATGAGAACCCACAAGGTATCCTAATATATTTAGGTGTATTAGCTCAAAGGAAACTTTTCTACCGGCTGGGCCTACCCACACATCCCAAGTCAACACGCTTTTGGTTATTTATTCTTCTAATACATATAATATTTGAAAACCAGACACTCTATTTTATCTATCATTTCCCATATTTTATATAATGCAAACTTCTGAATCAGGGACATTTTTTTCAGTTTTTTTTTTGACTCAAAATGACTCTATATACAGACTAAACGACAGTTTCCTATCCCCACACTTAAACTCTACATTGCCCTCAATGTAGGAATAGAAAACGACTCAAAACAAAATAAATTCAGAATACAAAAATTATAAAAATAAATAAAAAAAACAAGGACAAATTGGAAATGACTTAGCTGGTTAATTTTTCTTCGTAAGCTCTAAAACACTAGTCCAGTCCAGCTCGATCATATAGCATTTCATTCGCAATCGGCTCTGACACAATGGTAAACTCTGGGCTTGCTTTGATAAATGAGAACAGCTCCGGAATCACCCGAATGGAGATTGAGTACGGGTGGTGCAATCCAAACCTGCGCAAAACGAAACAAACAAAACCCGAGCATAATACCGAACCACACAAAAATAAAAGACTCAAACTACTAACTTAGACTCATAATATAAAAACAAACAAGAGAACGTACCTGCTTAGAAAAATGACGATGAATGGTGGTAGAACCAAATGGTTAGAAGAAAAAAAATTATGGTTCTCACTAAACGTGAAGGACACTGGTGATCACAACACGCGTTGCAAGCGAAAAAAATATAATTTTCCGGGGTAATAGCCGGTCGCATGAGGCGAACAGGTCAGCCCAGACTTCTCACATTACATGAAAAGTCTTTTTTCACAGAAAGTTAATTATATTTTTTAAGAAAATTATCTTTTATTACCCAAACCTCTACCAAAAACTCCCACTCAAAAAATATATATAAAGATAATACATGGGATCCGCTCATGGTGAAATTTCCTAAACCAAAGCAAACACGCAAACCTGCAAACAGACTCAAAGACACAAGAATAAAGATAAAAACCTATGAACCACTACCGAAGGACGGACCACAAATAAAAAAAATGAAAAGCTAGAAAAAATTTAAATAAGTATAAATAAAAATTTACAAAATCTACAGAGCCTTCCCACACTTAAACTTTATCAGGGGCTTCTCTTTTATCTGGACCCGATCTAACCCGTTTAATTCCACCCGGTCCTAGTTAACAATTGAATATTTATTAGTGGAATTGAAAAATAATCTAAGCATTCTTAACGGGTCAGACCACCAAAATTTAAACTTACCTGGATTGAACCGGATGCGTGGCATGTAGCAAGAAGACTTATCGTGCTTAACTTTCACTGGCTTCTTCTTCTCCAACTCGTGCCAGCCGTTGATCCTCTTCCGATTCCGATCCTTTCTTTTCTCTTCCTTGCCCTCTCCCGTTGTGTTGTTGATTTTGAAGTTCCATCTATTTCCACGGGCCAACTATGGTGCACTTCTTCTACCACCATTTTCATGGGATGATCCCCACACTTATTTCTTTCATCTGGTGCAGGTTCAGTCATGTCTATCGGTTCATCTTTGAGTAGAGCATCTAGGTATGCTATATCCCCCTCGGGATCAGACTCCCCTACTTCTTCATAAACAGGCAAACCCTCTATCTCCAGATCTAAAAACTCATCATCCTCAGATAACGACTCCTCACTATCCTCATTGTCTTCATCTGCACCAAACATCATACCTATGGAGTCCCCCAATTCCACTTCTTCTATCACTTCTTTCTTCACTAGCGACCTCTGATATGCTGCCCATTCTTCTTCGTCGTCTTCATCGTCAGAGTCACTCCCAAAATCATATATAGTAACTTGTGGCACCCGAGGTGGGACTTCAACGTCCATTTTCGTCTCCGTGATGGGAATGATCTCTTCATCTGACTCATCAGCGTATTGCATGATCGGCTCTTTCCCTTCTTCTGGAAAAGTTGGGAACAACTCCCCCAGAGCATTCATGTAACCAAGGTAGTTGCCCTCCTTATCATATGTATAACCAACTTTATGCAGCTGCTCTTGCTGAACTTTTTCTTTTTCTTCTTCATCTAATCTCCTAGATATGTCTTCTAATGTTCGTTAAAGATCCAAAATAGCAGCCTGTCGGTTTTTCAGGAGGATGTCATGATCTTTTAGGAGGGTGTCCTGCTCTGCTAACATGTTCTAGGTATTGGCATCCTTAGCGAGTAATGTCAACAGACTCTCTATTTTACTCCAATCATTACCACTATTCTCACAAGAATTTCTTCCAGAAAACTGACCAGAAAACCTATTATAATGTGGCTGCTCATACGAGTCATCATAATAATATGTAGGACAACCTTGTGAGTAATATGGCTGCGGCTGCACAAAGGAATTAGCACAATAATGTGGAGAGGACCCCTCATATTGTGGACATAAAATGGTAAAATGGGGTCCTCAACAAATCTCACACATATTTACAAACTCAAAAGAAATAAAAGACACATAAAATTAGACTCCTACGACTCATTTTACAAAAAGACAGACTCAAAACAAAACACAAGTAGCACAGATATGGCAGATAAGTATAATCAAAGCTAGTTAACGCAATCGCCAAGAGTCCCCGGCAACGGCGCCAAAAACTTAATGTGCTTAAAGTGGTTTAATAAAAACTACCTAAATTAACCTAAACTAGACACTCTAAGTTTTAAATTTATAAACTAAGACTCTCTAAACCTAAACCACACAACCGGCAAGTGTACCGGTCAATGCAGTACAGCTAAAGTAAGTCCAAGTATTGAACCCACCAGACTCTATTGAAAAACGTAAACTAGACTCGATTACTTATCCTAAATACTAACTTAATAATGTTTTGCTGTTTAAAGGGGGGTTTACTAACAAACTAATTGCAAATAAATAAAATAAAACTAAAATAAACTTAAGACACAACTGAAAATTGCAACTAGGATCAGATGATGGGAAGGCACTACCTAGGCTAGAATCCTACACATGAATGATAAGCTTCTAATAGCTATGGAACTGGTGTGCAACCGGGATCTTAAAATACTAAACATCAAGAATAAACTAGACACCCTCGACCCTTCTCAAGGGGAAACCCTAGAATACTGTTGTGTTGTTAAACCACCGGTTGAGAGGTTACCCTCACAGGCTTACCTACTCGAATCTTAAAGTACCCGCTAGACAGTCTACCTCACAGCGCGAAAGTCACAATACACCAAAAAGTGCAAGGAGTAACTACAATATTTCTGATAAGACTTGGCCTACAAGGAATGCTAGGGAAACTAGGAAGATCTTCTCACAAAGCCTCTAGATCTAGCAATTTAACACCCTAGACAGACCAACAATCTCGCACCTTACATCTATTGAGAATTGGTAGAACACTTAGAATTACCTAACTAACAATTACAACTCCTATGGATAACCCTAGGCAATTAACCATAAACTAGCTGCTAACACCCAGTCCGCAACCTAACCCGCATTCATACATGAAAGACATTCACAAAAACGCAAGTGGAGTTTATAAAAGTTAATTAAACAAAACTAAATATGCATACACATCAAACGAGAAAATAAAGAGCTCTTTACTTCAAAATTCACCCACAACCAAAAGTTCCAAAACCAAAAGAAAATAAATCAAACAAATGCAATCATCTTTAACCTAGGTAGCAAAAAGGTTTAGCCTCTAAAAGTCATGATAAAATCAAAACAACAAAACCCAGACAAATTCATGGTGTTCACAACGGGTTTGAATAGATAAATAATAAATACCGACCCTTGCTCGCACCTATGCTCTAACCCTTGGCCTCCTTCTCTTGTCTCTTACTCCTGCTGCTTCTTTCTGTCTTGCTCTCCAAGAAAATAGTATCTCTTCGCTGCTCTCCTTTTAATAAATATTATGCGACCCTTCGAAGAAAATAATATATCCCCCCCTCCAACTTGCGGCACCTCCTCTCAAATCATATTAAATCCCTATCAAAATTGCTTATTGGCCGTCCAAGTGAAACACAAAATGTCACGCACTACTTTTCTTTTTTTTATTTATTATTATCATTATTATTAAAAATATTAGTATTAGATCTCCGTGCTTTAGACTCGGGTGTTTGTGACTTGACCAATGTTACTCGTTTACGCTCCAACTTCCACACGAACACCTACCACAATACAAAATAAATAAGTACTAAAAGCGACATAAAACTAATAAACATCTATAAAAACTTAAAATAAATAAAATAGTCAAGTACAAGCCTAAAACTAATAAAAGAACTATCTAAACGACTCGAAAATTGTACAAACTTTACACTGGAAATAGATGTATTTTATAATATATCAATAAGCAAATGCTTAAGTATGAGGTGTTATGATGTGTGAGAATTATACATGTTTTTATATGGATATTTCCACCCTTTTTCCACTCGAAATAATGCTTTTACCTTAGTTTTATCATGATCTATCCTTTGTTGAAAATTACAAGTTTTGAGGTCAAGGAATGAAAATAGAAGAAAAAACGGCACAAAAGGCAAGAAATGGAAGACTTAGAGAGCTGATTCAGATTCCGCGCTCCGGCTGTGCATGGCTGTGCACCTATCCCAGGTCAATAATTCAACGTTCCAAGGTCAATAGCTGCATAAGTCAACAAGCACGGGTGTAACGCCCGTAAATTCCTGATTTTTGAGTTTTGCCTAGTAGAGTTGTGTTTACCTTAAAAACCTTATTTTGGTTTTCTCTAAGGGGGATCTTTGGAACTTTTTAAACTCTCATGGGATAACTTTGGAACAAGTTACATGGAAATCCAAATGGAGGGACTTAATTGTATAATATTACAAAATTAAAAACCCTAAAAGAGTCTTCCTTCTTTTCCCTGTGGTTCACGAAATTTAGAGCAGCCACCAACAGCTTTTTTTTTTTCCGTTATTGAGCAGCCCTAAGGTAATCCTTTCATAAACCTATGCTAAAACATTGTTTAACATGTGTTAATTCAAAATATTGATGATGTTTTGGACGATTTTGGGTTCATATGAATTGCTACATGGTAGGTGTTTGAGTCCGTTTGTAGCCTCCTGGTATCAATTTGCTTGTTGGGTGTTTGTTCTCGCTTTCAGGTGAATTCATGTGCCCTTTTTACTGTTTTAAAAGAATTTGGGCTAATATGCATGTCTTGAAAGTGTATGTGGAACCTTGCTTGTTAGATCCGGATTTGCCTTGATTTATACTTGAATAGGTTTAAATATTTACTATATGTTTATATATATATATATATATATATATATATATATATATAAATATATAAGCTGTGTATGACAGTACTTGACATTATAACTTAAGCTATGATAGTTATATGGTACGTCTGCTCTAATTCATAGTTGTGCTTTAAGTCTTATTTGATAAGCGGAATGCGCTGAGGTCATAAACCCATAATTGAGTCCGCACTTGTTTGACCAGGTTTGGTCTTGACTGATGTTTTTTGTTTGTATGGAATACAGGAATTTCTATGTATTATATATATATATATAGGTTGTGTTTGTCGACCGCCTGACCTTATAATCCGGGCTATGTCAGAGGTGGGATATGCCTGCCCTGATCTCTGGTCTAGGTTTTGAGTTGGGATTATTACATAGTTCGTATTATATGTTCTCATATTAACTGAGTTATGACAAAGGCGGGATATGCGTGCTTTGATCTCTAGCTTCAGTTTGAATAATATTTTGTGTTTATTTTTATAACCCGAGTTATGATCGAAGTAGGATATGCCTACTCTACTCTCTAGCTTTGGGTTGACCTAAGTGTACTGGATTGTATTCTGTGTGATAAAGCGGTATGCGCTTATTATATATTTGGTGAGGAAATTCGTGGGGTTATACTATTTTGGTTAAACCATATTTTGACAATTTACTCAAAATCTATAAAACTTGAATTCACTCAGCTCGCTGACTTTGCGTGCATATTAGTTTGATTTCAGGTTTGTTGAACAATAAAGGGGTGCTTGGCTTGCTGCAGGACTACTCAGAGGCGGTTGACATTTCAAGATAAAGAGTCTACTTTATAAATTTGAAAACTATTTTATTTTCTAAACTTATTGTCTGAATAACAAATGTGTTTGACCCATCATGGGAATTTTCATGTTTGGATGACTTAAACTATTTTTCTCTTTCCGCTGTGTGTTTTTTGATAATAAATAAGACCTTTTGAGTATTATCTTATGGTTTTAGTCTTTGAATGCCAACTGTTTGACCCGTCGTTAATGAGGGTCTTACAACGGGCGTGCTCCTCACTAGGGCATGACCTTGCTCACTAGTGTGTGTTCTCTAAGGCTCCAGCAGACCAAAACTGACAAGACGGTTATCCACGTGGATAAGCACGAGCGTACTCAACTATGAGCATGACCGTGCTAACCAACTGCTCTAACAACACTTGCGCGCAAGGATTTTGCAAGAGTACCAGGTGTCAAGCTCGGCGTCTCACACCCATAAGCACGGGCGTGCTCCTGCTGTATGGTTTTTAAATAGAGAGCTCCACTCCTCACTTTAGCATCCCTCAACCCATAAAATTCTCCATCTTCTACACAAAGTTTCTGCTATCTTTGGGACTTGTAGGTGTCCTTTGGAGCTTAGGATCACTCTATAAACACCACATTCAAGAGAGAAACAACCCACAATTACTCACAATTACTCAAAATGACCAAGAAATCTCCATACCACCCTCACTATGTTTTGTACCCAAAACCAACCTTGTGAGCTTGTTGTATCAACCATGCTAGGCTAGATTTCTCTTGGTATTGCTAGGGTGATGATGGAACAGGTATGAATTAAATAGTTTATTTTTGTTTGAAGTGGTGTTTTGCGTTCTTAACAAATTTCTTCTACTACTTCTTTGTTTGATGAACTAGTCAATTAATCAACTTAGTATTTGGTCTTGTTAGTGTTTTGATTGGAAGTGGGCAGATTTATAAGTGTAACCGTGGTGTGTAAGAACCCACGCACTTGTATGCTAACCTAACTCCACGTGTTGTGATTAACCCATTTGTGAATAGAAATATTCACACTTTGTGGTTCTATCCTCAACTATCGAAACTTCACTTAAGGTCGGTACGTCTGTATACTTGGTCCTAGTGACAAGCAAAGACTTTATAGTGCGACTTAGCTACATGGTCTATCTGTTAGCCATGGCGCAAATCAAGATATGGTGAACTCGTGTTAGAAGTAAACGGTCTATATCTACTTCTATTATTATATAGCCGCATAATTAATAATAGGCCAATCACTTTTTGATAAGTTAACTACTTCAAGTAGGGGATGAGCGTATGTGGGAGGGTGCGTCGCCTCTGCCATGTCAAGTGGTAGCTTATTCAGCCATGCTCCGGCCGCCGACAAGTTATTCATATAAGAAACTAGTAGTTGAATGTCAATAGCGCAACTTTGGGAAACGTGTCTTTTGGGGTTGGGTTAACACAATCTTGGTCGATATGTTCCTGATTGTTGAGAGGTGAGCTCACCGGGTGGGAGACCCTCACAATAATATTAAGAACATAAATCGTTTAGAGTCAAGTGTGGCTACGCCTAGTTTTTTGAACACACCACTTAAACAAGGGTTTACTATTGTTTCATACCAAGCAACATCAGATCCTGAAGCAACATCTTTGTTTTGATATTGATTTATCTTTTAGGTAATTTTTAGGAAGCTGAGTAGTAAAAATCGTGTCCTTGGATTCGATACTCTGTACTTGCTCATTTTTATACCACTCACGATAGGTACACTTGCCTATTGTGTGGGGTTTAGAACATTCAGCAACTATGATTTTAGATTATAAATTTAAAATTCTGAAAGTGTCAATCACTAAAGTTTTCAACTTAAATTCTTTCATCATCAAGTTTTTGGAAACACTTACTGGTAACTTGTTATTCAATAACTAACCAACTCAATAACTCAAGACCCGAATTACTTTCTTGTTCGTCGGGTGTTGGTTACGGATTTGCTAACGCGTTCGCTAAATACACAGAATTGCACATAAGTTCACAAATAATTCACTTAAGCACATAATTGCAAATAATATCAAATGAGTTATTCTATATTTGTATTGTCGTTTCACACCAACATTCCGGGTCAATTATTTGTATGTATGTCCTGATAATCTACCGGATTATCTGTTCGTGTCATTTCACATATATTTAACCAATTAAATTCCTCCAAATTAAACTATATATATATTTATATAGAAGTTACCATAGGTAAGTAGTAAATGTTTGTAGAAAGTTAACCGAATTTGCCGCGTGTCACATCATCCCCTTGTTGAAAGAATTTTCTTGCCAAAAATTGCTCAACGTCGCTAAGAAGTGAAAGAAAGTTTCCAGGTTGTCACATCATCCCTTGTTGATTGGAATTTCACACCCGAAATTGGATTTGTTTTAACATTGTTTGGCATTACTGCCTAAGATTGGTGAGAGTGTTTGAGTATCATCTGATCCTCTCATTCTCATGTGAACTGCGGTCCACGTTGGAGTTCCAACGTGCTTTAATGGTTGAAGTTTTTGCTATGTTTAAGTCTCTTGACTCCCTGGTCAGAGATTTCAAAGGTTTCTAGATAAAACACATCTGTTCATTGACTTGTATCTTTTCCAGAGGAACGACGAGTGTTTAATCGGACAGACACTTATGTTTGAAACACGAGTGTCGCTATGGATGCGAGTAGGTTCGACACGTAGATTAAGTCGGTAAGCGACTGGGCTAGTCCTTCCCAAGATCTTGAATGTCCAACATATTTGGTGTTTAGTGTAGGTCCTTTGAATGGATCGCTAACAAGATTGATCAAATTAACCAAGGTGCGGAATCCCTTGATTAACATTTATGTAATATCGAATCGTAGAACACAAGATGTAAAGGTAAAACGAGTGGTATATTTGATTAACTATCACAAGGATTACAATCACCAATACCACACAAACCAACTGACCAACAACCCTAGCCTACATCCCATGCAAAGAGATTTTATACTTGCATGAGCTGGAGGTCTGAACAACAAAGATCGACAAAAGACGAAGATGCCAATAGGCATCTTCCTAACTACCTATCTTCGTCTATAGGTATCTTTGTCCATTACCTATGTTTGCTAGGGTATTATCAAAAGATCGACCATGCATGCTTTATAACATCAGCATGCATGTTACAATAACCTATCAACCAAACAAAAATGATACTAATCTAGAGACGTTTCTCACACCAAACCATGCATCAACAAAAAACTCCCCCTTGATAAATGCTCTCTAGATCTTCAACCTGTAGCTTAATCTTCCATGTAAAGACAACGATTTTTTGCATGGAAAACTCATTCTTCAGACGTAAATCCACCACACTCTGATAGCAATAACCTTGATGCCTCCAGTTACCCCTGTAATAAATCTGCTGCTTTTATAACTTCCTCAAGTCATCTCGGGAGAGATTTTCTAGGTGCATCGGATCATAAATTGTGACACCCGCCAAATTCACTAGTCGAGTCCGTACAATTAACTGGTTTGCTTCATTATGTGCTTAGAATAAGTGTGTCGGTGCACCTCATTATTTGAATGATTATGTGAAAATGAACTCTACCCGAACACCATGACCATCATAAGGATCAACAAAAGCGCATGGTTTTTCACACAATATTTTATTTTGCCAAAACTATAATTTTTTTAGATAATTGTGTGCATTGTACACTCTCGACTATGACACCACAAGAACAACACATCACTTTCATCAATTTTTGAACCCTTTCCTGCACCATAATCGGCCGAATACAAACAACCACAACTATCACTATCATTCCAACTATACGCAAGACCATGATTGGTGGGAACTAAAGACAAACTCTTGTGTCAAGTGTAGTCACTATAACATATCTCCCAATCCTTGCCCAAATTAGGAAACTAAACCTTCCACCCAAGTACCATTCTTACACTATGGAACCTTCCTTACATATCCATAACCAAACCTATTGATAGAGACAAGAGGAACACCTCACCATTATCAAACTTTGTCCACCTCTTCTTGTCTTATACTCGACCGCAAGACACCAAGGATGGAAGCTAGCACATAGTTGTCAACTTACACTAACTTGGCAATAAAACAAACCATCTTACACTTACCTTGTTAGTCAACCCTTCCTCTTTATGATTTTTCTTGTCCATGATCGGCTAGGAAGAAGGAAGAATGTGTGACATTGGAATGTCACCATAAACTCTTACAATTTTTGGCACTATGTTGCATGCATGGTCACAAAGAGACAGAGCCTCCACACTTACACCTTTATATGGCCTTAGTATTCTTCAAGAACATATCTACACTTGATCCTTGCCCCAAATGGATGATTTGGATGAGTATACACCTTACGGCCACCCACTTGATGGCTACTAATCACTATGTCAAGTTAAAACACTAATATGCATGAAGCTTAATGAATGACTACAAGAAATCAAACTTGATGTTGCCTTTGTTACACCTTATATAAAGAGGTCTTTGGATCA
>JAUTDX010003509.1:0-39676 GCA_030844895.1 Ambrosia x helenae
AAAACACAGTAACCCGAAGTGGAACGACGAGGATCCGGACATCCCCCCCAGTCAGCATCAGAGTATGCGGTTTAATTGAGCTGAACTAGAGGGGGTTAAGTGTAAACCATGATCCGTAGTGCCACGAAGATACCGCAAGATCCGTTTAAGGTAGTTGAAGTGTGGCTCCCTGGGTGCATGCATAAACAAGCAGACCTGTTGTACCGCGTAGGAGATGTCAGGTCTTGTGATGGTGAGTACTGAAGAGCGCCAGCAGGCTGCGATAAAGAGTACCATCAGGGAGTAGCTCGCCAGAGGTTGCACTTAGTTTAGCCATAGTATCCGCAGGAGTATGACAAGACTTGCAATTTTCCATCTTTGCCCGTGCAAGTATGTCCTGAATGTACGCCCGCTGAGATAAGAAAAGCCCACCGGAGGTGTGTTGCACTTCAATACCCAAAAAATGATGTAAACCTGCCAAGATCAGTCATAGCAAATTCTCTGGACATTGCTGCAATATAAAAAAATGTAATAAGCGATCACTGGATGCAGTGAGAATGATGTCGTCGACATATAACAAAAGATATGCCATGTCGTTGCCGCGCTTGTAGACGAAAAACGAGGTGTCTGACGTGGACGTCTTGAATCCACATTTAATAATATACGACGCAAAGCGCTGGTACCAAGCGCGGGGTGCTTGTTTTAAGCCATAAAGTGACCGCTTTAACCTGCAAACAAACTTAGGATTTCTGCTATCCACAAAACCCGGTGGCTGACATAAACATATAGACAGTTCATTTAAGTCCCCATGTAAAAATGCGTTTTTAACATCTAGCTGATGAATGGGCCATGAGTTTGATAAAGCGAGACTAAGAACAGTGCGGATGGTGGTTGTTTGACCACAGGACTAAATGTTTCGTCACAGTCGATACCAACCTGTTGGGATTTGCCATTCACAACCAAGCGAGCTTTATACCTTTCAAGAGTACCATTAGCATGGAACTTGTGACGAAAGAGCCACATGCACCGAATAATGTGTGCATCAGGTGGTCTCGGTACAAGATCCCACGTGTGATTATTCATTAAAGCAGTGTACTCGGTTTTCATGCATCATACCAGTGCGGATCAGTTTTGGCATCAAGGTGAGATTTCGGGAGAGGGGATATGGTTTCGGTGTTTAAGTTAAAGGGAATTTTGGGTTTGGAGGTGCCATCACGAGAGAGGGGTGATCATGGGGTGACACGGTGGAGGTGGGTTAGCCGGGTTCAGTGTGGGGATTGGGTATGGGCCGCAGGCTGTGGTTGGGCGTAGGTGAATGGGTGTGTGTGTTGGAGTGGGAGAGTTATGAGGCCCAGTGTTTGTGGGTTGGGCCGAAGGGGTAGGGAGTGGCTGTGGTGGGTAGGATACGGGGAGGTCGTCTAGAATAGGTGATAGGCATTTGGACTGGAAGTGGCTGTGGTGGAGGAGGTGGGAGCGGTAGGCGGTGGTGTAGGAGGTGGTGATGTGGGCGGTGGTGGTGTAGTAGGTGGTGGGGTGGGACGATGAAGTGGGAGGAGAGGTTGTGGGGTTTTGGCTAAAGATTAATGGGGAGGGATCGCTCTCGAGAAAGGTATAGGAGTCGGTGATGGTTGGTATGATTTTGAAAACGGAAATTCAAGCTCGTTGAATGTGACATGGCGGGATAAAATGATTTTGCCCGTGGTTCTGTCGAAGCAGCGATAGCCACGGTGGTCGGCAGGATAGCCAAGGAATACACATGGTGTAGACCGTGGTGCAAGTTTGTGAGGACGGGTATCGGATTGGTTGGGATAGCACGCACACCCGAACCGCGAAGGTGTTCGTAGTCAGGGTTTTTGAGGTATAAGGCAGCGGAGGTGGGGTTCGAAAAACCGATGGTTTTGGATGGGAGAATATTGTGCAGGTAGACGGACGTGTGGAGCGCCTCCACCCTAGGTTGGGTGGTAGGGATGCATGAGTGAGGAGGGGGATAGCATGATCTCGTTAAGGCGACGAATCATGCGTTCGGCAGTGCCATTCTGTTGTGACGTGTGGGGGCATGAGAAACGAAACTGTAACCCATGAGAGTTAGCAAACTGTTTAAATTGAGTATTGTCAAACTCTCCCACACCATGTCACATTGGAATGATTTAATGGGGCGGTTAAATTGGGTGTTTAGGGTTCAGAGCAGATTGGCTCTGATACCATGTAATTTTATGTAAATGCTTGATTCTATTCATTGGGAAAACTCATATAAATACACAATTACAAGCTCTATCAAAGGCAACTAAATCTCCTCAATTTATGGAGAAGATAGAGCCTAATAAAAGATAAGAATAATACAAATAAATACAATATACATATCCGCTAATACCATAAACATAATCTTTTCCTCTTGTAACTGCCTAACTGGAAATTTAGAAAAGGTCAGATGACGTTTGCAAAGTTCATATGCATATCTTAATAAATAAATTTAAAAAAATAGTTACCATATGGAGGACTTTGTGAAATAACAGTTTCCCTTTTTATATAAGACCGAGCAATTTGTATAAGATCATTGGCTTTTTCCATGCATCTTGAGCTCGTTTTCCACCCGATTACTGACTCCACCACCAACACCCCTTTCGCCTCTTTCTCTCATGATATATCTACTGTGGACAACAACTAAGATTGATGCACGTGAAAAAGTGAAGCAACAGGCCATTGTTTTCCCTTTCCCTAAAATGAAATAATTATATTAAACATCCTCACAATTTATAATCTATTTATGTGTATTAAAACTCAATAATCAGTTTGTAACCACAACTTCTTACAAATTTGATTATATCATACACAAATAATCAGATAATTAGAATCAAAATATGATTTTGCCAAGCACTGTGACTTCAAGTTTCAATAATCCTTATAAACACACAATCCAAAACTATTGATATCCAACAACACCTCAACCACCACAACTCCTAAAGCAGGTCTTTATCTTCATCATATATTCCTCACCCAAACAAAGAGCTTCATCTACTGTTCTAGTGAAGGAGTGGAAAAGAACAAAAGTAAAAAAAAAGCTATATGATGTGAAAAAAAAAAACAGCAAAAGAAGAGTTTATAATCTTCACACATCAAATCACCTCTTATTCAACAATCAACGTACTGAAATACTTACAAACTATTATATATAAATCATAAATCTTATATTAAACGAATATAAATCTGAATTAAAAAAACAAAAAAACTTTACCAAGAAATCATCAAATAAAAATTAATCTGACATATTTCAACTAATAAGGAAAAAAACATATAAATCATAAATCTGAAATACTTACAAACTATTATAATCCAGCAAATTGAGAAAGAAACCTGAAACAACCAAGAATATAGATCAGAATTTAACAAAACAAAAAAACTTTAACAAAACACCATCACATAATCTTATAACAATCAAATACCATCACATAATCTTATGTGATGATAACGCATATGGTACACACCTTTACAAAGAGGGTACTACTTGGAGCCAAAATAGAATGTGCATCTACACCATTAAGATAAGCTTTAACCTCAGGTTACCCGAACCAGCTGCTGCAGGGGCAATATACGTACAAAGAACCGTAGCACAAGTCGCAAGACCCACATTGCAACCAACCAAATCAGCAAATGCCAGATAATAACTGCATTCCTAGAAACAATGAAATAAGTTATCTAAAAATCTTTACAAGAATCATAATTTCTATTAACAAAAGGCATGACATATGCATTAAATAAAGGCTACTTTTGCTTAAGCATAAGATTACCAGTGAGAAGAAGCTTAAAACCCGCAATGTTTTCCACTGCAATGTTATTGAAAAACCCCACAACCCCTGTAGCTAATCCTATAAGAAGCACGAGTCTCCATTTTAAGACAACACACTGAAATATCTGCACCTTCTTCCTTGACCTCCAATCCTGTTTAAATAGATCGTTTTCTAAGATCCTACAAAAATTTATAATCAAGTCAAATGTTAAACAGACAATAACAATATTCGGCACATCACTAATACAAATCGCGTATTTCATGTTTCCATATGGTTTACGTCAAACCATATCACATTTATGAAGGATTATTTCCATGTGTCAGAAACAGAAATCTGTTTTATTCAAATCCAAGGCTTAAACTTCTCCTTTAACTATTTATCTTATTAACAATACAGTTCAAATTGAGATGCCCATCAAAGCTGCAAGTTTATGACCACTGAGCACCAAAACTACTGAACGATTTGAAATAAATAATAGTAAATATTAATAATCAACAAATTGCTAATATAGATCACGTATTTCATTTTTCCATGTGGTTAATCGCATAGCACTTATAAAGCATGGTCATGTTTCCAAGTGTTAGCAATCGTTAACACAAAACAAAACCTATTATTATATTTAAAAAATCAAATCCAAAGGTTAAACTTTTCCATTATCTTATTAACAAAACAACTCACATGAAGATGAACATTAAAGCTGCAAGATTTATTAAAAAAGATTCTTATAAATCACAAGATTTGGTACAATTCTTTCCATCATCATGTTCATACACATTAAAAGAAAATTCAAGATTAACCCAGGAAACATACCAATGATTAAAGAAAAGCTAAACCCTGTCAATAACAACTAATAAAAAACTGCTTATAAACAGATTTCAATCACTAAAAATCGAATTAAACAAACAACAGTTATAGTAGATCTACCAAGAAAACGTGAGCGTAAACACAATAGCTGAAACTAAACGATTGAATGATTGGTATCCATAAAACCCTAGACCCTCTCAGGACAAACAGTTTCAGCAGGTAAACGTTGGGGTCAAAGAACCCTTAGGGGAATTTGCGCTTTGGTCTGTTACGCGGTGGATGAGAGGGAGAAGAGGAGAGGCGACGGCAGTGGTTACAGGAGAGGGATAAGAGAACACGGTTTTGAGAGGTGTTAGACTATTTGGTGTGCCTCCCCTTTCCCCCAACTCCCCCCATTGCCACATCAGCGCCACATCATTTCCCCCATTTCCTCCCCCAAAGTTTGGAAATGCCTTCCCCAATTCCCCCATTCCCCTTCCTTTTTTATTCTTTTTCCTTTTTTTTAATTATATATTTTATATTTCATAATTATTTTTTTATAAAAAATGTATAAAAACAAATAATTTAATTTTTTTTAAACCGTAAATAGTTAAAAAAATAAAAAAAAACCGTAAAAAAAAACTAAAGATAAAGTTCATTAAATTAAAAGAAATTACAACCTACAATGCATGGAAATTTAAAAAATAACACGAAAATTATCCTAAAGATAAAGCTCCTCTGGAGTCCAAGGTAGGTTATCCGCCTTACCACCCCCTCTTCCTTCAACGACACGTTTTTTCCCTTTCTTGTCTTTTTTTGAGCTTGGTTGAGTTTCGGGTACAACGTCGTCATCGACACCTAAGGATATGAAGTCGTGTTCGGGTTCGGGTTGTGATTGAGGCGTAGGGCGAAACATTGGCATTTGATTCGGGTTCGGGTGTGACATAGCATATGAAATTGTTGCATTTGCCAAGGGTTTTGGGGTTGAGTAAAATGGCCAAACCCGAATGACATAGGGTCGAGCGGTGTAGTGGAGTAGGGAAAGTTTGGAGCTTGTGTCGAAGGAGTAGCGGGGGTGTTCGGGTTAAAGGTTGCGGGTTTGAACGCCTTGGATCCATTGGTAATTTTTTTTGGTGAAGAATGGTAGAATTTTTATAAATTTTGGTGGTTTGGTTAAAAGGATTGGATGAAAATTGTGATTTGAATGGTGAATATATATATAAAGTAAATTTTTGAATTTTTTTTTTTTTTTTTTTTTTAAAAAGGCAAACGGTCAATTGGGGTGGGCCCCCCCTTTTTCAACGGTAACAAATTTGGTCCAATCAAAACACACGGGGAGGGGCGGGCTTTTCCCCACTATCTCACCGGAAAAATCACGGGGGGGGGGGGGGCGGTGTTCCCGAAACCCCGGATGCCACCGTCACCCCCGGACCACTTCCCCGATCCCACACCATTTAGTCTTATGGAGAAGGAAAGAAGTTAGTAGGGTTTGATAAGAATAATCGAAAGAGAGGCGTCGGTCTATTAGGGTTTACTCTTCTTTTCTTTTTTTTTAATAAAAAAACGAAAACATCAAAAAACTTTAAATTCTTTCAATTATTATCCCACGTGGCGATTTCAAGAGAGGGGTGAAGAAACCAATGGACGCCACGTCAGCAAAAGGGCTTTCTTTTATATATATATATATAGATATAGAATACCTTGTCCGGTTCATTCCCTCGTCTATTCCATTGCTCCATACCAACAAACCCTTCGTAGTTTCTTTTTTAATTTTTTAATTTGCTTTGTCCTTTTTTCTTTTTTCCTTAGTTTTCTCTTAGACTATTAAGCTTTTTACTCTTTTTCCTTAATTTCCTAAAGTTAGGAAAACCCTAAAATTAGAAGAAAAAAAATAATAAAATAAAAAACATTTACAAAAATGATCTTTTTTTTTAAAAGGACCCCAAATCCTCCACAAAACGGCAAAATATTTCGATTTAATCATATTCCTCCTTATTTCTGCATCCTTTTACCTCAACAAACAACAAAAGCATATTCAATAATACTCTACTCCAAAAAAAAAAAAATCCCACCTTTTTCAATCAACAATCAAGATTCTTGATCTTACCAATAACCCATCAATGGCAGCTGTTAATCCTTCTTCTTCTTCTTCATCTTCTCATCAAACACTTCATCCATATCCCATTAACCCACAACCCCTTCATCGTCCTCTTTTTCTAAAACCCCTCTTTCACTCCCATCATCATCATCTTAAATTACCTTCTGTTCGTTGTCAACTACCCAAAAGATCTCATCTTACAGAACCCACATCTTCTTCTTCTTCTTCTTCTTCTTCCTCATGTATTGATTTCCTTACTCTGTGTCATAGCCTTAAGGTATGTCTTTGTTGATGTTGCTATTGCATTTGTATTTGTGTGATTTTTTTTATTATTTTATTTTTTGTGGGATTTGATTGAAATTAAGTGTTGAGTTTTTATTACCCTTTTGCATGTGGTGGTTAATTTGTGACTGTGATTTGGTGGGTATGATCTTTTTTGTATGATTCTGTTGAAGGTTTAATAATGTGGATTATTTATGATTTTTTTATGGAAGTTGTAAGCAACAAGATGGTTATATGTGTTAAAAATAGCAAATTTATTTTCAAGAAGAATATATTTTTGTAAACAAGTTTTTTTTTTTTTTTTTTTTTTCTGAATCAGAAGATTTGGTTGATTTTGTGTGTTAGGAATCTGAGAAGTTTATTATAAAAAAATAAGTTAACTAACCTGCATGCATTGTAGAAATCATATGGATGAATAGATGGATGATTTGTTTGATATGTT
The DNA here is from genome assembly GCA_030844895.1 of Ambrosia x helenae. Classification (NCBI taxonomy): domain Eukaryota; kingdom Viridiplantae; phylum Streptophyta; class Magnoliopsida; order Asterales; family Asteraceae; genus Ambrosia; species Ambrosia x helenae. The sequence goes on from JAUTDX010003509.1 coordinate 7,370, forward strand.
TAGATGTTAATTTGTTGTTATTTAAGCTTGGAAATTTAGGTTTTGGCTACTACATTGGAGATGTAGGTGATTTAAAGATGTTTATGGGAATGTAGGTAGTGGCTTTTCATTATTTTGTGAAAGAAGTTAGAAAACTGTTACTTGCGTACAACCGCACATCATATGTAACAAACTTTTACTTCCTTTTTGATAGTTGTGAGAATCTGTAACCAAAAAACTCACAGGATCCCATCGATCTTGGTTTTAAAAAGCAAGAAGCGCACCGAGGGGAGAAGGTCTAAAACAGAGGCGTAAAGCGCAAAAGCACTTGCTTTTTGTAAGCGAGGCGCATATTATTATATAACTTTTTATATATTTTCCTATATGTTTTTAGCATCATTTACCCCATATTTAGACACAAGTAAGCTTTATATATGTTTAAATATATAAATTACATACTTGTACAACATGTTGTACGACATCCTACGGCACAAATGTATGGCATATACATGAGAGGTGCACCTCAAGGACATTTTTTGCCAAGGAAACTCGCCTCACCTGCGCTTCTTGTATTATTCACGCCTTGTGTAGGCTGAAACGAAGAGACCTATACGCGCCTAGGCGCGCATTTTTAAACCAAACCACCAATACCCAGCTAACCAATGGGATCACGTAAAATGCAGCTTGTGCTGGACACGCCTTCAAGTGGGTTACTTGAAGTCATCATATATTGTTATGTGTTCAGCTTAAAAATATGTATGTTTATGCTCATTCCCAAGTTTTTGAGTTGTATGTTACTTATTAAATCTTTTCCTTCAATGTAGACCACAAAAAGGAAGGGATGGATCAATCAAGGAATTAAAGGTCCCGAGTCCATTGCTGATCATATGTATCGAATGGCGTTAATGGCTTTAATTGCTGATGATCTTCCCGGTATTAACAGAGAAAGGTCTTATTTTGATCAGCCTCTGCTATTTTTTTTATTACATTTGTCGTTACAATTTAAAAGTCATAAGCTTTGTTTTACTTTGAACAGGGCTATCAAGATTGCACTTGTGCATGATATTGCAGAAGGTACATGTTTACTCTCCCGTAGTTAAATACTAGTATAATTTATTATTTTTTTTTTTTGTCAAATTAGAGCGTAAGATGATATAATAATCTGCAATTTATAGCTATCGTGGGCGATATAACACCGTCTGATGGTGTACCTAAAGTAGAAAAGAGTAGACTGAGCAAGCAGCTTTAAATGAGATGTGCAATGTTCTTGGTGGTGGAATGAGGGGTACTTTTAATTACTTTTTTCTTTATCTAATCTAAATACTTATGTTTTTCTGAAATGGGGTTTGAACAATTACTGTTTTTCGTAACCTACAGCCGAAGAAATAAAGGAACTTTGGAGGGAATACGAGGATAATGCCTCCCTTGAGGCTAATCTTGTTAAAGATTTTGATAAAGTATACCTTTTTATGTATCTTTTCTTTAACCCATTGTATAAATAATTAATTTAAATGTTATCTTTTCTTGACATTTATTCTTGATTAAACAGATTGAGATGATTCTGCAAGCACTTGAATATGAAACTGGTACGTTTAGGTCACAATCATATTGTGGCAAAGAATCACCACACAACTAGAATATGCTATTATCACTTAAAGAGTGTAAGTCAGTGTTGTAAAAGGCGGCCTAGGTGCTAGGCGGCCTAAAATATTGTAATTTTGACCTAGGCGGTGGGCTTTTTTTTTTTTATGATTTCAGGCCCATTAAATCATTTACCAGCCCTAATTCCATCAAATAAGCCTCCTGGTTAAAAAAAAAAAACGTGAATTTTTAGTATTATGTGAATTGTTCGAAATTCGAAGTATTATGTGAATTTCTAAGTATTATTTTCATATAAATATGTGTGTATATATAAAAAATACGTATAAAATTCCAAAACGATTAATCCACCTAATCCCGCCTAGTCCCTAGGCTAGACCCCACCGCTTGCCTAGCGCCTAGCGCTTTTTACAACCTTGGTGTAAGTGAATGAGGTTGTATGCATTAAAGGTAAAATTTGGATGACTTTTAAGTTTTATCCTGTTTGACTCATTTGGAAAACACTTGAAGTCTTGATGTAGTTAGAATCAATGGCCTGACCTAAATATTGTCGATTGCGCGTAAACTATTCAACTTTTTTTCAAATAAATTCATCTGTTTATCTTGTTTTATTCTGATATTCTAGTGCAACAATGTTATTGCAGAACACGACAGAATTTTGGATGAATTTTTCCTCTCAACAGCGGGTAAGTTGATTTTTTATTTCCATTACAAACCATCATTCACAAAGAAATGAAAATTAGGGGCAACGGCCATAACCCATTCTTCACCGAAATGGGTTGATTATATGGGTTCATTTTGGTCAGCTCAAAATATACAATGAGCAATGGTCTACTCAAATGATACAACGGGTCACTCGTATAAACCATGCTAACCTAACACGGGCCCAAATGGGTGAAATACCACCCGCGGCCATTGTTTATTGTCGCCACACCCTTCACCACTAGCCGCCATGAAATTTATTATCGGTAAACGCCATTATGATACTTTTTAAACGAATCATTTCAATCCGAACCCAATTCGGTCAGAACATATTTTGACCCAAACCAAAAGGATATTTTTAAAAACAGTTTGTTGTGACCCGTTACCCGACCTGCCTATTTTGCCAAGCTTATGAAAAATGCATTTATTTATCTTGTGCAGGCTCTCTGCATTCCTAGTTTTTATATATGTGCTTGTAATGTTTGCATTGATGTGTTTGCACTGCAGGGAAGTTTCAAACCGAAATCGGCAAGAGTTGGGCAGCTGAAATCATTGCCAGGAGAAACTCAAGACTGGCAAAGAAACTAAACTAATGAAAGTTATCTCCTCTTTTGGGCAATAATATGCATCTTGTTTTCATTTAGTTTTGTAAGCAAATTGCTGATACATTTTATTTAATGTGACATCCTCTATAATCAGAAAGTTGTTACAATGGTTTCAAGATATTAGAGTTTTGAAACTTCCTTTTTGCAACACATTATTAGGTTGACATCTTAATGTTTTGTTTGGTATGACAGATGTGGTAATCTAAGTATGTAATGTAAAATTGTAGTTCCAACTTTAGTACATTTTTTGAATTGTTGCTATAGTAAAGTTAACAATGGATATAAAATGAGAGATGCAATTTCAACACACATTTGATGAAAAAAAACACATGAAAGTAAATAAAAAAAATTTATTTATAAATTAGGATCTTAAAACATAATTTTTTTCTCTTTGATCTATATGCAATTTCCCTACTTTACAACAAAACTTCACAGTCCTGAAATCAGGAAATCAACCAAAGATTATCTCTCTTCCTACAACAACAATAATCAAAGAATACACATTCTTTACCTTACCAACACAACTACCAAAATCTTCTACAACCTGTACAAACATATCATCATTTAGCCGCGGGCGCTTGTCGTTCCAAGTTCAAGTTATACAAATTATTATCCCTCGCTATAGACCTCGCAGTGAACCCAACCGTCGTGGTCCTTATCGACCGCTGCCTCACCATGTTAACATACTCAGGATCATCCGTATTCCTTCATATCTAATCCACTGAATCATCCCCATGGTAAGCTGGGAAAACCGCATCTGCACCGCCTTGTAACAAAAGTACGGAACCAATGCAGCGATCACAACGTATAATGTCACAACCCAATAACTTGGCGCTGGTACAAGCGTTTCGACAAACACCTTGTATGCATCAGTCGAAATACTCGTTGGCATTGCACCATAAGCTAATAAAAACAAGTACCACAGGATTATTCCTCCCCAAATAAACACGTGCTGAATTAATGTAAAATAACTAACTGCCAATGCCATTTGACAGTTAGCTACCCATACTACACATGTGTATATTGTGGCCCCCACAACTTCCATTCCCGCGGTTTTTTCCGTTTTTTTTCGGTATGCTTCGGGGTCTAAGGATCTGGTGCAGAGGAAAAAGATGATGACGCCGCTGGCTAGACCGTTGAGCATCCAGCCGAATATGCGGCGCCATCTGAAGAGTGTGTTTTGGACACCTTCTTGGTATAGTAAGGGGAACTTGAGGCAGAAGCGAGCCGAAACGTCTTGGTCGAAGACTCCTAAGGCGATGGCAGGAAGTGATGTGAAGAAGACGTTGTATAGAGAGAGGTACCAGTCGTTGTATGCGGGTTGACCTGAGAACGATGCGTATGCTTCGTATAGGAATACGGTGGTTCCGAATACTATGTTTTTGTAGAAGAAGTAGCAGATCTGCATAATGTGAAACAACGGTTTTAGATTTCAGTTGGGAGATATGTTAATAATCAACTGTATGCAGGGTGTTTCGGTCCGGTTTTGGTGAAAATTTTGGGCCGAAACGGTAAGTATCCAAAACAAATAATAAAGATTCATACCATTGAAGAAATTCTTCTGTAACACCAATGTCCATGCACCAACAGCAACCGTTCAAGATACCGAAACTGAGCAATTGCAATATCACTCGACATAACCGCCTGCATTCCCTCGACACCACTAATCCCAATACCAATGTCAGCTTCTTGAAGCATTCCAACATCATTCGCCCCCATCACCGATAGCTAAAGTGGTTTTCCCTGTTCCTTCTTTCACAAGTCTAGTAACCAGTGCTTTCTGTTTAGGGGAAGATCGACAGCAGATAACAGAAAGCGCAGCCGACTGCAAGCTCCAAAAACGTGCTTTTTATGTCATCATGGAGTGCGTAGGCTAAAGATTTTCCATCAATGATAAGTGCCAATGGATCAGTGGTTGAAGCAGTAAGCTGAGCCTTTCCTGCTAATATCTGTTTCTTAACGCTCTCTTTCGAGACCTTGGATATTACGGCTTTGTCCCCGCCCTTTTCGGCTGCTATGATTTCAGGGGACTCCAAGGTTATAATAATTTGTTTCATTCCTTGTCTAAGCAGACTACAAGCAAACCTGTAAAATGTTCAATATTTCTTTTATGTTAGATATAATGTAATACAATAAAATGTCAAAACAAGAAAGCAGAGGAGACAAAACTTACCCGATATTGATTGCGGTTTCCATTTTATCGCCGGTGAGAACCCAAATCTTGATTCCAGCTTGAGCAAGTTTGTCAATGCATTCGGGTACCTGATAAAAGATAAAATTAATACAAAACCCGCGTTAAATGTCATTCTATAATCCGAAAAGGATTCCAAAAATGAAGATCTTGAATATTAAAACTAACCCCTTTTTGGAGTTTGTCCTCAACAGCAGTAGCACCAAGAAGTATCAAATCTTTTTCAACTTCTTCGGTTGCTTCATCAATTAATTCATCGCGATCGGCACTAACTGAATTCTTGGCTTCTGTGAATTTTTCATTGAACTCTTTGTATTCTTCCTCGGCGAGTTCACGATAAGCAAGAATTAAGGTTCTTAAACCTGCATCCGCATACTCATTCACATGTTCTTTCGTATGCTCTTCGAATTCTCTCCCGTTTTTGGCAAGTCTATCGAACATAACACTGCGCACAGTCCATAAACAAAATTATAACCCAAACAACAATGAGTAAAAAAAGAGATGAAGACTTGTTGTTTCTGTTTTTGCTTACCTGTCGGCACCTTTGCATAGCAAAAGTAACTTCCCAGCATCGTCCCTAACAATAACTGACATTCTCTTTCGTGCACTATTAAACTCTAAAACGTTTAAAAGCTCATACGTCCTGCAAACAAACAACAAAAAGATCAGTGATTTGGTTCCAAAAAGTTGCCCAACACAAGAAATAACCAAAAATGTTGCTACTTTTAGATCTTGAATTGATAAAGAAGATATAATTTGACGAAACTCGGTTCAGATTTGTCACTATAAGTTCCCCGAGACAAGAAAACGCAACAAAGTTGTTAACTTTAGATCTTGGAAATAAAAAAAAGATCATTTTTTAATAAAAGTTCGGTTCATATTTGATACTAAAAGACAAGAAAAACACGAAGAAGTGGTTACTTTTCGACTCTTTGCTTGGAGATCGGATCTAACTCCATAAATGAAACTGTTGTTTGTGTCCTTTTGTAGAACTCAAACCCGAGCTCTCTTGCTGCTATAACAAAAGCAGCCTCATCAGGTGATTCAGCTTCATAGGTAACTTTTCCTGTTTCTTCGTCCACATCAGGTATTGCGGTATGACAAATAGCTAATAACCGAAAAAACTTCTGAATCACATCTGAATGTGGTTCATGAATCCAGTAGCCATTTGTGATTCTTTCATCTTCAAAGTTATACCCTTTAACTGACAATGTAGAATCATCATCATTAGGCTCATCAAGAAGTTGATCTCTACCGTTAACAATTAATGGAGACCCTGTTCGTTTAGCCATAGCTCTTTCAACTTCTGTAACACCACGCCCATAAGCGGTCCCTGCCACTGAAACACTTGATGAACTCCATTGAGTTGCAAGTCAAAGTTCCGGTTTTGTCTGATAAAATGGTGTCGACTTGACCAAGTTCTTCAGTCAAATTCGAGGTTCTAGCATGAGCCGGTTTATCAGCTTCTTCATAGTACATATGAATATCGTTGTTGATGAAAATCGTCTGCAATACTTTCACAATTTCTATTGAAACATATAAAGAAATCGGAATCAAGTAACTGTACAGCAATAAAGCGGTGAGAAAATGATAAATTGCTGCAGCTGGAGCTCTGTTCGGGTCAAAAAATATTTTCGCTCTATCCGGACCCAAGTACCATCTTTTCTGTCTGTCACCGTCTAGATCCCTTTTTGTAACAATCCCAAAATAAACCGACCCAAGAAAAGCCATCAAAAACAAGATAAAGAACAAGAAATAGATGATAGTATCCATTCTTCTTTCGATTCCACTTCTTTTCGAAGGGGCTTCTGTAGAGTTTTGGATCACTTTCGTATCATGACCCGTGAAGATCACAGCACCATAGATGTAATCTGTGTTTCTGAGCTTTGAATCTCGTAGAAGAAGCTGTTGAGGAGAAAGCGCGTACTGTTGATCTTGATACTCCATTGTTCCAACGAAAGTATACAAACTTGCATTCGGATCTTCACATTTAACAGTCGCTCTGAAGTTGTTGAAATCTGAATCATTATGAATTGTTGAAGTTGCATCTAATGATTGTTTCAGCTTCAAATTTGTTTCACCATCTAAGTTCATCGTTTCGACATAACAAACAGCATCCTCATAGCTCGACGAAAGTAACAAAAGATCAGCAGGAAAGAACTCGTCTTTTTCAACCTTAACTACATCTCCAACTCTTAAGTTTTTCCATTCCCTGGATTCAAAAACACCGCCACCTCGATGAACTTTGACTTTTCGATTGTTGACCTCATGATCCTAAAACAGTTAAACAACACAAGATTCAATAACAGATTTTTACCCTTATTTTTCAAAAATCTTTTCAAATTCAATAAATAAAAATAAAAATAAAATAAAAATAAAAAAAACAGGTGAGAAAGTTCTTTATCATATTTCTTGCATCAAAATAGTCAACAATGAACAACAACAGATTCATACTTAAAACTCCAATTATAACCATAAAAATATTAATCAAATCCAACCAAGAACTAATGATTCAAACTTTAAAACATGAATGTAAAACAGAACTATGAACATACCTGCTTTTGTCTCTGCCAATCTTCAATACCTTCTTTGACCATAGTAGCACCAATAACAACAATCAAAGGAAGGATAGCACTAACAGCAGAATAAGGAGCAAGTTCTGTAAATGACAGAATACCAGTAACAAGAAAATAGAAGTTTGCAACTCTTCTAAACTGTTCAAACAAAGACTTTGGCAAGAAAGTCATAGGTGTATACTTAGTTGACCTAACATAATTATCTGAATAACTATGACTGCCAGCCTCTGATACACCACTTTCATTACAATAAACCACTCTTGAAAAACCAGGACCACCAATCTGTGAATGATCATCATCAAATCTATTTCTTCCACATTTGAATGAGTAGATATTGCTTAAATGCAACCTTCTTTTCCTCCCTGTACCCATTTTTTTTTTAAATGTTGTAAAATAGTTTCTGAAGAACAAACAGTACTGAATTCTTTCAAGAAACCAGTTTGCACAGATACCCAGATGAGAATCAACCAATAAACAACTAAAGATTTGTGCTTTGCACACACCCAAATGAATAAACTAATTTTGTTCAAGCTGATAGCTCATAACCCAAGTAAATGTTAAAAAAAATCAGCATAATAAATAACCAAACTTCTGTCAAGATTACTCAAGTTTTCTTGTAAATTTACAATCTTTTTGCAAGATTACTTGTAAATTTACAATGTTTTTGCAAGATTTCTTATAAATTTACAATCTTTTTGCAAGATTTCTTATAAATTTACAATCTTTTTTGTACAAGAAAAATAAAGGGAAGGAAAAAATGAAGAAAAGAATTAATAGATTTTCCAAGAATCAGAAGCTAAACATAAAGTATATATATGTGTGTGTGTGTGTGTATTATATATTAATATATGTGTTTTATATATTTATTGGGCATTAGACAAAATGAAAGGAAAGTGTTGGGAAGAAGGTGGGACTGTCTGCAATTTGATTATTTCTTTGAGCTCAAAAGGTTTGAACAAAGACTAAAAATGATGAATAATATATGTATCTCTCTCTCTTGTTTTGACTTTAATAATAAGGCAGCGTGTGTTGATTAAAATATGTATAAATTTATAAAAGTTTCAACTAACACATAATAAACAAATTTCTGGAACAATTAATACATTTTTTTTTGGAATCAAATACAATACAATTCATATATTGAAGAGGGGAAGCTTCCAAAGAACCTAAATGAAAGAAAGAAAGAAATACAGACTGTTCAAAGAGGGCATTTTTTATTATTTGATAATATATAATATAATATTTTTTTAATTGATTTAAACAATTTACAGAGTAATAAGATATATAAATTTAATTGGGAAATTTTATATACCTATGGCGTGAGAAATGTCGCCTCTCTCATCCGGCTTCTTGTTTCTTGTAAAAGAAGGTACAAATGAGAAGAGACAAATGGATCTTTGAGTTGTGTACAAATGTTTTGTTAACTGAATTTGTTTTTTTATAATATTTGTGATTTTGGTATTTATAAATTTGTTTTATTACGAGAAACGCCTCTTAAGTCTGGATAATTTTTTTAAAATTTAGGAGTTGATTAGGTACATGGAAGAAAGTGATGTTTTAAATAGATAAAAAAAAAAAATTAACCGGAGGTATTATTAGTTTACTTGTGAGACTGATGAAGCGGACAAAAATAAATATGATATTATAAAAAGTTTATACTAAAATGAGACTCAAGTTATTCTATACGGTATAAAATAAATAAGAATGATAAAAATGATGTCAAAAACACAATAAATCATAAAATATAACACAATTGGTCGCAAAATATAACACAATGCCGAGAATTATAACATAATGCCAAAAAAAAGAGACACAATGAATCGCAAAAATACACAATATAAGAAAAATACACAATGCCACATGAAAGACATAATGTTATAACAAAAATTTTAAAAACTTCAAGCTAAAAATCCAAAAAAGCGAAAACCTAAAAACTAAAATCATAAGGTTCGATTAGACGGTTTCAGTGTCGCTTGAATGAGTTCAATCAAAGTCGGGTTTTAAACCCTTGAGGCTAGCCACCCTTCCATGCGTTGGGGGTAGACCAAAGAGGACAATATCCGGTATGGGTTACCTTGTGCTGTTACTGCTTGTTTGGAAAATGTTCGAAAAATGCTCGGTAGATCTTCTGCTCGGATGTTAATGGGCGAATCGGCTCGGTTTGGTTTCTAAACGAGCCAAGCACTAGCAAAGGTCCGCTCGGCTTGGTTCAGCTAGAATAAATTATTATTTCTTTATTATGTATATAATTATATATACACATACGAATAACAGTAATATTTATAGCTTTATCCAACAAAAATTTAACACTAAGTTTAACAGTAAACCCCTAAGTCGTGAAATGATAATCTTGACTTCATTATGTTATTAGTCGTCCGTTGCTAAACGTCGTTTAATATCGCCCTACGTCACAATGCGACACTTGTTCTTTGTAGTATGCTCATCACCTCACTACGTCAACCTAAGCCTCATCTTCGGACACTCGAATCTCAATATTAGTGTCAACAATGGACAATTTGACCTTGGGTGTAACCCCGACAACGAAAACATTTAAGGAAACATCCTAATTTTATGGTTGTCCGAGTTACTCTTCGCTCGTTGCTCGCTCGAAAAAATCACGCTCGAAAAATGCTCGCTCGGTTTTCAACTCGGTTTGTAAACGAGCCAAGCACGAGGAAAAGTCCGCTCGGTTCAACTCAACTAGTGAACAGCCCTAAATACCATACCCTGAGTTATGAGCACACAAAATAATTTTACTTAGAATCTGTACGTCTAACAACTAAACCAGGTCACTTGTTTTACCATCGCATGTTAAAGACTCTTTAGTCCAACTAGTGGCGATGTTAACAACAATTAACAAAGTAATAAAATAACAAGTGGGTTAATTAAATGGAAATTCACGAAAAAAAAAAGACTTAAAAGTTGGTTTATAATTGTAAATTTTTATTCCCATTTTTTTCCTTCAATTAAATCTCGTAAAGTATAAACTTCTCTGTGTTTCTAGATGGACTTTGAAATTTATTCTTTGTAATGGCGTCAAAGCCGGAGGTTCTAAGATGGTTTTGAGACTTTTTCCCTCATAAGGTGTTTGACAAACTAGATTAGAATTTATAACTTTTGAAACATGATTTATGGACCTAACTTTTTCGTATCCATAAGATATTAAAATTGATATTCATTTTGTTCATGACAACCTTTTTTAAAGTGCTAAAGATTCTATTTTTAAAAATTACATACATTTTAAATAAACCATTGTCTAGATCGCAATTTCTTTTTCTCGAATCCAAGCTTCTTGTTATGACAGGGTATTAGATTTAGACCAGACCTTTGTATGGAGTCTCACATATAGAATTATGTATTTATCTATCAATGCCATTATATGCTATAAGGATTTGATCAAATGAGAACTCCTCTTTATTGAGAGAACCACGGGAACTCCGACCTTCTATACGATTTGTTTTAATTTTTGTGTCTAAAATATTTTAAATCTATCTTAATGTTATGGAAAAATAAACAAATAAAAAAGTATACGAAAAATTACATTTGTGTAATTTTTTTTCAAAAGTATAAAAGTGGTGTAAATGTGGCGTAACGTCATTTTTACTTACACCTATGTAAATGCACGAACACAAAGTTTAAAAAAAATTTTTTTTGCCAAATTTCTTAGTTAGATATATATCTGTATTTTCAGAAAAAATGATTAAAAATCGTATGGGAGATAGGATTTCTAACGGAGTTCCCCTAGTTCTCACAATAAAAATGAGTTCTCATTTGATCCACCTCCGTGATGTATCCTTTCATGGATGGGTGGTTAACAATCAACAAGTGGACGTGTTTTCAACTATTGAAATGATGATCTACTATAAGAAGACTATTTAATTCTATAATTAGCATCACTTAGTTGTTAAAATCGTTTAATAATATATCGATTCCAATAAAAAAAGGATAAACATGAAGTTAAATATGATAAAAAAAAGTAAATTATCTTATTTTCTCTTGATAAACATCCAGAAAAAAAACATAGCTAACCACCTAAATGGCGGCATTTGAATGGTCCCAAATTGTCGCCATCGATCGAGCAGATGGGGGGTTTGGTGTGGCATCAACTAATTTTCTTTGGTAAGATTACTCTAAAATCTAAATCCTTCAAAATAATATAAGAAAATTAATGCTTAATTTAATATATATGGCACAAGTCTAAACTTGTTTTAGGAAAACGATCAAATAACAAACACTTTAGTGTGAATCGTTTTTTTTCTTTAAAACTTAAAAGAATAGACATTTTTAAACATGAATTAAAGATAAATTATTTATTATCTACATATTTATGAACACAAATCTATGTCAACTTATCGTTATTTATTTGAACACCGTCTAACAAATAAATTATACGAGTAACTACTTCCGAGAATTTTACTTTATGTTTTGTTAATTTCCACGGTATGTTTTGTGTTAGTAACTAATTAATTAGCAATAATATACCAAACAACACAATCTAAGATTGTCGTTCCATGTCGGATCATAAATGAGTGTCCACTTGATGCATGAACCAAGTCTCCCTCACCGTCTCATCCTTGAGAATTGGTGTGCATGAGTCGGTTCAGTTTTGTTACGAGCTAAAACCGAACTTTCAGTAATTAGATTTGGTTCAATAATAAAAGTTCAATTAATTTGGTTAGTGGAAAATTTTTGTTATTTATTTCATTTTAGACACTTTGAAATGAACACTAGACAAGGTTGCGAAAATTACATCAAGATAGCGACCGGGCAGGCATCAAGTTGCGGATAAAAAGAGGGTCACAAGCCACATATCATCTTGGCGTACTTCCTGGTGACAACTTTTTTTATTTACTTTAAAGGTTAAATTAGAAGTCTCTTAAAATAATAAAGATTTTTTATGTAATATCTAAACAATACGTGTCACGTATGCAAGAAACATAATTTCTTTATCATAATACTAGATTATATCCCGGGAGCGTCCTGGGGTTAAGAAATCTAATTTGACATAACAATTTTACATATGAAATAGACTGATGCGTTTTACAGTTACATGCAGGAAAGCTTCGGGTAGCACTTAACCTAAAACATTTAACAATGTATCTCCAATGTTAGTGCATAACCTTAAACAATGTATAACTCTAATATTAAAATCACCTAAAACAATGTACAACTCCAATGCTAACACATGTTGTAAATAACATTCATATTTACTGGTTTGAACATAACTAATGACTTGCCTATACATGATTAATGAATAACCTGAACACTTTGTGTTTTTTTCTTAGTATGAACGAAACCACACAAAAACTAGTCGTTTTTGTTCTCCGTTTTTTATATAGCACTAATATACTCGTTGGAAAGATAATAAAACGCTCGTTAATTTGGTGTAATTTTTTTCTTTAAAAAATCTCGTATATAAAAGATATTAACGCTTAAAAGTTATGGGAGGAAACATTAGAGATAAAAATCTAATTTTGTTTTTAAATTATTATTTTCCTAAAATAAAGGTCTTGCCACATGGGATGACACATGGCACACTCAAGTGGAAGAATGCGCTCTTTAAGTGCCATGTCATCAAAATGGCTTTGGTTTATTATATGTATAGATTATTCATATATGTATCTAATGAAAAAGCATGTATAAATGTATAATCACATCAACTAAAGTTAGGCCAGATATTAATTTATTTAAATTAAGTTATTAACAAAGTTTGGGGCCATAGGGTTAGGTATTATTGACAATGAAGTTTGAAGGGGTGGGTTTAGGTGGGGGCATGCTCTAAGGCCTAGACAAGCTAAACATTTCTATTTGTTAGATATTGGCAGAAGTTGACCACATTTCTAAAGAGGGTAAAAGTGATAATTTGTCTTGGTATTAGTTTTCGTAAGTTTTTGTTTCATATACAAACCTAAGATGAGATGGTTCGGTCTTATACCTTTATTGCCTCTTTTAAAATAAGAGACCGAAAAACCAATTTGTTGTATTCATATTTGAACACTTCATTTGAATGAATCAATTTAATTCAATCCAATTATCTAGCTAGATGAATCCGACTACTTTGCAATACATTTTGGTCTTATACACCTATAAGAACTAGGGATGTTCATTTGGATGAATTAGTTTAATCCAATCCGGTTATTCAGTTAGATGAATCCAACTAGATTTTAGTTTCTAAAAATATGGATCCAAACCATCTAAATAGGTCAAAATACAAACCAAAACAATCAAATTACAATTCAGGGAGGTCATCTATAGTAAAAAGTGGTGTAGAATGCAAATTGATATAGCAATGGTTGAAAAAACGGATTTGTTTTAACCCTTGGATTTATTTTAGGCTTTGGTTTGTAAAATTATAGGTAGGTAGATAGTAAAAAAAAACTAGGATTGTGTGTAAACACCACTAATTCATAAGTGGCAAGCAAGTTATTAAGAAAAGTATTACTATTAAAAAAAACTATTAGAACATGACACATCCTATATAATTTAACTTAAAACATATATTTCTCTAACTTTTATTTATTTTTCAAAAACACCGTAAGTCTCACTCTCTATTTTTATCTTCATCATGCTCACAAACATTTATTTTATTATTTTTTTCTCTTTCTTATACACTCAGAACAATTTAGAGAGTATCAAATATTAAAAGTTGGTGTTGCTCTCTACTATATAATATATAGATGTAGAGCAAAATATTGAATATGATATAAAGATGTTTTGGCTCATTTCTTCATAATTTCTCCACAATTTATAGATGGAGCTCATCATACTCACAAAAACTTATTTTATTATCTTTTTCTCTTTGTTATACACTCATAGCAATTTAGAGAGTAATGAATAATAAGTTATCAAATATTAAGACTTGGTGTTGCTCTCTACTATATGTAGAGCAAAATATAGAATGGGATGTAAAGGTGTTTTGGCTCTTTTCTTCATAATTTCTCCATAAATGGAGAAATAAACCTACTAAATATATAAATTACTATAGTAGGGGTGTGATCTTGTACAAATAAAATTAACCTACAAAATCGCTAGAATTTTAACTAAAGTAATCACACTACAAAAAAATGAGTAATAATAATCATTCTAGTTCAAAAATGTATAGTAACAATAATTACTCTGTTGTTAACATAATTACTCGAGGTATTCGTATGTTTGGCATGTGAAATCTATTTGTGTTTGATCCAAACACTATATACGTAAACTAGGTATTAATACATTAATATGGTTATATGAATACCATGGTGATCATTTGTCTTGTTGTAGCAACAATACACCAAATGTTGGGGTAACTTTATAGAATAGTAACTAAGTCTCCGGTATGTTCTACTAAAGTCACTCAAACTATTTGTGTCTCTTAAAAGTAACTCAAGTTTCATATGTTGTTCCAATCTTAAGCAATTAGTAGGTTAACAAGTTACCTTGATGATGTGTCAAGTAATGTTTTATTTTTTATTATATGTTGATGACATTATTCTCACTACATATAGTACTACTCTTCTTCAGCATTTATTCAGATGTTATCATGTGAGTTCAAACTGACAGATCTTGGCAGGGTACATCAATATTTGGGCATTGAAGTTCAACATCATCATAGTCAATTGTTTCTTACACAACAATCATACGCATCAGACATATTGGCTCGTGCTCATATGTTAAACTGTAAACCAGCTCAAACACCCATGGATACAAATTCTAAATTCAGTGCCACCACCGGTCCTTTTACTTGAAGATGGGTCATCCTATCGCAGCCTCTCTAGTGCACTACAATATTTGACATTTACTAGACCGGGCATTGCTTATGTCGTGCAACAGGTATGTTTAATCCATGCATGCTCCTCGTGAAACGCATTTTAAGATATGTAAAAGGAACATTGGACTTTAGAATACACTTGTCTCTCTTTTGCCTTGTTACTTTTACAACGTATTCAGATACATACTAGGGAAGGTGTCCATATTCTATGGGATCTACATCGGTTTATTATGTGTTTATTGGGGGACAACTTGGTATCTTGGTCATCGAAGCGACAACCCACTATATCCAAATGAAGTGTCGATGTTGAATTTTGATGGGTTGTTAATGCTGCAGCTAAACTGACATGGCTCCAAAACCTTTTGCTTGAACTGCATGTTCCCATATGACATACATCTATCATTTACTGTGATATATTTCAGCTATGTACTTGTCGCATAACCCGATACAACATCAACAAATGAAACATATTAAAATTGATATACATTTTGTGTGCGAGAAAGTTCGACTTGGTGCTATTTGTGTTCTACATATTCCCACTAACTATCAATATGCTGATACTATTACAAAGAGCCAACCAAGACAGTTGTTCACGAAGTTCAGTTTTCAGTCTTTGCATTTGACTAGCTACTACTTCAACTGCGGGGGCGTATTAACAAATACTCCCCCCGTCCCAATTTAAATGCACCATGTCTAAAAACACACATTTTAAGAAATCTTTTGTTTGTATGTGGTAAAATGACAATAATATCCTCAAAAGTGGTGATTGTGTTTTGTGTTTTTATGGGTAAAACTGGAAATTAAATTTCTATTTTTGGAAAGAGACATTTAATTTGGGACAAACAAAAAAGGAAAGAAGAACATTTAAATTGGGACGGATGGAGAATATAATCATATATATCTTTGTATTTTACTATTGTATCTTTTGTATATGTCTCCTCTTATTTATGAGATTTAGCTTCCTATCATCTGTTTTGTACGGAATAATATTAATATACCTTAGGTGGTGTTTGTTTTTCTCCCAGAAGCACTTCTGACCTCTTTTGTCTACGCCGCGCAGACGCAGGCAGACGTTTGGGGCGGGCAGACTGTTTGTTTTTTTCGGAAGACATTTCACTCCAAAAGCTCTTCCTGACCTCTTCTTGGTGCAGACTTGGACCAAAGTCTTCTAAGGTCTTCAAAGGTCTTCTCATCTTCTCTTCTCCTCACCCACCACCACCACCACCCACTACCACCACCACCACCGTCCACCACCGTCACCCACCCACCACCACCACCTAGCATCGTCCACCACCACCGTTCACCACCACCACCGTCCATCACCACCACGGTCCACCACCACCACCCACCACCGTCCACCACCACTACCACCACCACCACGATCCACCACCACCTACTAATACCACCACCACCACCACCACCACCACGGTCCACCACCACCACCTACCACCGTCCACCCACCACCAATACCACCACCCACCACCGTCCACCACCACCACCCACCACCACCACCACCACCATCACCCACCACCACCACCACCACCGCGGTCCACCACCCACCACCGTCCACCACCACCCACCACCACCACGGTCCACCACCACCACCTACCACCGTCCACACCACCACCACTACCAACCACCCACCACCGTCCACCACCACCCACCACCACCACCCACTACCACCACCACCACGGTCCACCACCCACCACCGTCCACCACTACCACTACCACCACCACCCACCACCCACCACCACCCACCACCCACCACCACACCACCGTCCACCACCACCACCTAACACCGTCCACCCACCACCACTACCACCACCTACCACTGTCCACCACCACCACCGTCCATCACCACCACGGTCCACCACCACCACCCACCACCGTCCACCACCACGGTCCACCACCACCCACCACTACCATGGTCCACCACCACTACCACCACCACCCACCACCATCACGGTGCACCACCACCTACCACCGTCCACCCCACCACCACTACCACCACCCACCACCACCACGGTCCACCACCACCACTGTCCACCACCACCACCACCCACCACCACCACGGTCCCACCCACCACCACCACCGTCTACCACCAGACTGCTGTAAATACTAAGTTTATTTAAATTTAAGTTTATTTCAGCAGCCTGCAGACGTTAACAAACAAACAGTCTTCTTCTTGCAGACTGCAGACCTTTGGTCCACCTCTTCTCCTGCAGATGTCTGCAGATGTGGTCCGCAGACTGCAGACCTTTTCCTGCAGAAAAAACAAACAACACCTTAGTATGATTGATATCCATAGAATCATCAAAGCATTATGATAATTAATAGATTTCACGATTGCACACTTTTTTAAAGTTCCTCATTCAACCCATCTCTGAAACGACATACATACAAATTCTAGATATCCATATTTTTTCAAGAAAAAAAGCACTGAAATATATTATTATTATTTCATTTTAGCTTTATTATTTTTATAAAAAATAAATATTGATAAAGATTTCATATCACTTTTAACATTGAATTCGTATCACTTTTAACATAATTCAATTGTGCAGATATCCACATTTTTCAAGAAAAAAAACACTGAAATATTATTATTATTATTATTATTATTATTATTATTTCATTTTAGCTTTATTATTTTTAGAAAAAATAAAGGTTGATAAAGATTTCATATCACTTTTAACATTGAATTAGCCACTGAGGCAATAGCCCAGTGGTGTGGGGTGGAGTTTGTAAATGAAAGGATAAGGGTTCGATCCCCCCACTAGGTGAAAAGGAGAATTATTAAGGTGATAAGGGTGAGGGGTATGTGTGTAATTTGCCATTCAAAAAAAAAAACTTTTAACATTGAATTCGTATCACTTTTAACATAATTCAATTGTGCAATGCTACGTATGATTCAAGTTATCTACTTCTATCTTCTGCAATACATCAATCAGCAACCACGAGTCACAATCTACTACTTTTGTCAAATTTGGCTTCACAACACGATAAGACTATTTATTCATTGATTACTTTATTTATTGTTTATTTATTCTCGGATCATGAATTATTGATGATTCGATATCACATGTAATTGATAAAGACTCGTAAGACAAATTTATACTTCAAACGGTAATTCTAATAAAACAACTCACGATGTTAAGTCAATTTGTATCGAGTTAGTTAAAAAAAGGCCAATTTATAAAGAAATACTGGACCTTGAAATAGGTGTTTTCTTCAGTTATATATAGAAGTTTGGTCTCCTTTGAATGCAGGTGTAACTTTGTTTTTTTTTTTTTCTTCATAAATATAGCTGTGTTACTTCGAAATCATTATGAAAAACCCTTGAGACTCTTTTGTGTGTGGTTTAGATTTTTTTGGGGGTCGAAAGTCACGGAACCTTTAAATGGGGAGGCCGGACTCAATACATATAAAATTTTCGCCTAAAAACGCGTAAATTTACACTACTGAGCAAAAAACGGTGGGGGTCGGGACACCCCATCCTTCACTTTCCTCCATCCCTGTGAGTTTATAGAAACTCGAACCCGAATCACATATTTATCCGTGTCATGTTCGTATCAGATACACTAAACATCAATCATTTGAATTATTAAGTTGTTACATGCTTTATCAAATAACATACAATTTTTTTTTTTTCCTAAACTACAAAATCGTATATAAGTAGTTTACATGCCTTTTTTCAAGGATAAATTGCTGCCCACTTTCATTTTTTTTTTATAGTATTATAGGTAATGCAAATTGTAAAATATTGGGTGCTAAATATAGAAAGAAAGGCCAATGACCTCCAGCCCAGCTGGGAGAGGTGGGAGGGTTTACCTCTTAAGAGGGTTCCCGCCCGGGCTTGGTCTTGAGTTCGAATCCTGCACACCACGAAAAAAATTCCCTGTAACGGTTTGAGATAACTTCAAAGTGGACACCGGTGCGTGGGTAGAGATTCGAACTCGAGTCGAGGGGTTGTCTGTCGATTGGGTTTACCCGCTGAAGCACACCTTCCAAAAAAATATATATATAGAAAGAAAGGAAAAACACTATGGTAGATACATGTTCATGAAATTCATAATTAACTAGTATTACTTCCGCGCGCGTTGCGGCGCGCTAAACCGACGGAAGTTTGTATTGGATTTAAGTAATACATTTCCGGACATTGACAGTCACCGTATTGTTTAGGTATAATAATTACGTTTTTTTTTTTTGTCACTGACTTTGATGTAATATTTAAAAAACAAAAAACACTTGTTAAAATGGAAAAATAAACAAAGTACCTCCCCAAAGGTTTGAACCTGGGACGTTGGCTAAGAAAACATCACGACAAACCACTCCACCACCAACACATCTTGTCTCTTGAAATGAAACCATAAATATATATGTTTAACAAAGGTTAAAAAAAAATAAAGTGTTTGCCCCAAGATTCAAACTTGGGACCTTGGACAACTAAACCACACCACAAACCACTCCACCACCAAGACATTATATCCTAAATTGAAACCATAAATATATATTGTTTAACAAAGTTTAAAAAAAAAAAAAAAACCCCACAAAATCGCCTACCCCAAGACTCGAACTTAGGACCTTGGACATCTAAACCACACCACAAACCACTCCACCACCAACACATTATGTTTTCAATTGAAACCATTTATATATATGGTTTAACAAAGTTAAAAAAAAAAAAAAAAGCCCAGCAACCCGCCTCCCCCAAGGAGTCGAACTTGGGACCTTGCACAACAAACCACACCACAATACCACTCCACCACCAACACACTTTTGTTTATCAATTGAAACCATTAATATATATGGTATAACAAAGTTTAAAAAAAAAAAAATAATAAAGGCCACCGCCCCTCTCAACCAACGGGAGAGGGGCTGGCACTATTCACGGCAGTTTCCAATAATACATATATAATATATGTTTTGATATCGACTTAGCCGCCGGAGCATATGGCAATGAAGAAAGATTACAAGCAAAAGAAATAAAAATAATCCCCAAAGGGTACTAAAAATAACATACAAGTTTCAAAAAAGATTGCGATATATTCCTTTGTTTGTAATTAAAGTATTTATTTAGCAGAAATCCTAACATAAGATTTCACTTTAATTTTTAATTTTGCTTACTCTAGAAATGTGATGTTTTCCATCAAAATTACAATCCATTATATTCTTCTGACTTGATGATCCATTGAACCAAATAATTAGACAACAAAACTGGAAAACAAAGAATTTGATCACGTACTTTAAATATGTTATAAGTAATTAATTATCATTAGGTTGTTTTTAATATACTAGCAATATAAAGATCCTTGTTGGATATAAAGTTTCAAAATATTCAAATCCGCCCACCTTTTTTTTTTTAATGGCAAATTTCTACTCCTTATGGGACTTGAACCCATAACCTTCCCCTTAGTGTTCCTAGAAGCATTGCTTCTACCATTGGGCCACCAACCCCAATGGTAATTTTGCTCAGGTGAACTTGACAACCAGTTAGTTTGTTTGGAAGAATTATTCGAGTTGAGTTATATCATGCGTACGCCTAGTTTGGGTGACAACAAAGTAAGACATGTTGATATCAAGACACATAATATGTTGGTGTTAGTGATCTTTGATTCGGATATTTTTAACGACGTCAAGAAAAAGATCGACATTGTGTATATAAGATAAACTAAATGTATGCATAAGGAAGGTCATGAAAAGTTACCAAGAACATGACATGTATAACTTAATATATATACATCAATATTTTATCTTATATTATTTTTATGTATTCTTAAGGTAATAAGAAGAGCAAGCTACACTGAAAGTGACAAAACAGCCAATCTTCTCTATTGCTCTTTCTAACATCCAAGATTCTTTCTCATTGGCATCATCTATGATATAATTTATCTAGAAATTATTAATTAAATAAAATGCTTAATATAAAATGCTTGATGGATTATTAGTCGTAATGTCTCCGCTTTATCGTCTCTTGATGTCCACCCTGTCGATCCTTAATGTGTTATAATTATATTGTATAACAATTGTCAAAGTTGTCCTTTTATGCCAATATAAACATGTCACACCATAGCGTAGCAATATGGACCTTTGCGTAATGGTAATATTGTAATTTACACAATTTATTTTCAGAATAAATGCAAAGTGTTAAGGTTCCCAAATATCCACAATTTCCCAATAGGTCTAGTTTGTTTCATTACAATTTCATGTTAGTTTTATTTTATAAAAAGTAAATAAATAAAGAAAAAGAATTGTAATGATTAATACAGTGCCAAAGAAAAGTAAAATTTCTTCATATGAATTACACTAGTAATAAATATGATACGCAGAAGTTATAATACTTGAGATGAAGTTACATAGTGTCAAAGAAAATTAATTTATTCATATATAGAGTTCGGCTTAATAGGACATTGGCATTATCTAATCTAGATGAAACATGTGATCAACACATATTAAAACCTGAAACATGTGATCACTTATTAGCAGCTTGTGGCTTTGTAAAGTTAAATCTGGGCTTAATATGGATATGGTCTAAATTTCTTGGACCTATCGAAGGAGCTGCAGCTTACAAAGAACCAAGAGAAAGTGATCCAAGTGATTCTTATGATAACATTTTGATGTATTTGAAAAATAATAGACAGCTAGTGTCCAATTACTAGGTGTGTGAAGAAATCAAAGCTTTGGGTATATTACGGGTTAGGGATACATCAAATTTCCCGTCTATACTCTATAGATTAAAGTAATTAGGCCGTTGGGAGTGGGCTGCGTCCCAGGCTCGGCCAGGCTCATCTACAACCGCCCCCTAGGGGCTGATGATTAGTAAATTCATTTTTGGGGACCACAAGTCGATTAAATTTCCCGTCGAAACCGCGAGCACAAGTTGATTTGAACAGGGCTGGTGATTAGTAAATTCATTTTTTAATTTTTTTTTAAAGGGAGAGAGATCCTTCTCGAACACCCTTGCTTCGTTCCTATCTTATTGAGCCTACCCTACAAGAACATGATGACTTACGTAGTGGCCCATCCGTATAGGACTATACCCTCCTCCACACCCACTATCCATAGTATCAAACCGTCACCCACCAGCCTTAAGCCTTAGTATCAAACCGTCGTTAAAAAGAATTATGTTTATGATCTAGTTTTAACGTAGTGACTCACATCATAATGATTAATTAATAATTATTACTATATTGTTCCCCACCATGAAAACTACCTTTTTTACACAAAAAAACTGATTTCGGCTTAATCTCCACCGTTGGATCGATTCGGTTTTTGTCAAAAAGAAATCTTGACCGCAAATAATGGGCGGTTAGCTCACAAATTTGGCGGTTACAAATTCAGCAAAGCAGTTTTTTTTTACACCCTCCCCACTACTCCTCTCCCCCACTACTCCTTAAATTTAGCAACCTGAATATGCATGCCCTTAAAATACATTACAGAAACAAACATGAATGCAAACTCACTACAGGCCGTTCAAAAAAAACTTACTACAGAAACAAAAATGAAATCCATCAACAGCCCCCAATGCCTCCTTCCTCACACCCTCACTCACCAATGGCCACCGGTCCGTCACTCCACCGCCACAGGTACAAGTTCCTATTCCTTTTTGTTACTCCGTACATGTTCTTCGTCGTGCTCTGATCTAGGCAGATTCAAGCCCGTTGACTGATCTAGGCACGAGTTCTTCCATGAACATACCTTTTTGTTACTCCGCTGCCTTCATCTTTCTCGCTCCACGTTCATAAGAAGTTTTATCCAAATTTCAAGTATACTCACCCATAAAACCCCCAACTCTGTGCTCAATCATTGTGCCATCCAACATAATTCTCTGTATCCATTGGTACCTCTTTTTTGATTGATACTTATTAGCCACTCATGAACAGTCAAACTCCGAATTTGGATGGTCAAGTGCACCAATTGACGCCAGCGAAGGGGTGTGCAGCGATGTGGATCGATTCTGTCTCCAGGGTCGGGTCTTGGTAAGTTTCCTATCATCTTTGGCTCTTTCATTTTTTTATACTCAACTCTTGATATTTTCTGAAATGTGTGTGTTTTCAAGTTTTTTTAAGTAAGGACAGAAGCTGATCAATGAAATGCTTATATGGTTTTTGAATTATAGGAAGCTTACTTTTTCAATTTTCACGGTTTAAATTTGCTGTAGAATGATCTATTTCCTCAAGTCAGTGAATAATGTGATGGGTATGTTCTTCATCTTCAAACGTTGTTAAGATAATTCATTTCATTATATCCTTTATTATTTTCTGAGTTTTACATCCAATAATTTATGTTTTAATATAACGAGTGACAGTAAGATGCAAGAGGAAGGATCAAGCAATTAAAAATGTCGATCATTTGGGGGCACTTATTCATTACCTTTCAAGAGGAAGGTTATGCGGTAACTCTCTCCATGTTATGGTTTTCCCGTCACATAACTCTATCCATGATTAATCTTATGGTAAAGTGGTTTATTTGAAGCTAAGCGGTGAAGATGTAGATAGTGAAATCAACGATCTTACACGGTGGCGTAGGATAGCGTACGGATCCATGTCTCCGTTTGCGCATATGCAGAATAACAAAAACACCATGGAGGCGTTATCGGAGTAGTGGCATTCGGCTCCTTACGATGGCCTGCTACGAGTTTTATGAATATATTGGTGTTACAAAAGTTATATACTGATACAAAATTCGGCAAGTAAAATGCTCAAGTTTGACCATCTCATGTTAATGATCCATGGCATATATACTCTTTGCTTAAATTTTAACTTCTTTTCTTTTAGCAGGTATCATGGTTTTTATTTGTTTTAAGAATTACACTAGAAGGCAAGAAGATCATGTTTTAACATTTGTACAAATTATTCTTTCATTGATTAACCTTTGTAGGCAGCATAAGCATAGGAATGGCAAAGGGAAACTTTTGTAATTTACTTACCATAAGAACAAATAAATACTCATAACTATCATGCTTTTTATTTGTTTTTACATTTGAAAAATATCATTTTAGTAGTTGTTTGTTACATTATCAATTGTTTGTTTATTATATATACCACTATAATAAATGATATATGTTGACTTGATATTAGTTGTTTTGACGGTTTTTTGTATTGTATGGTTAAATGATGATATAGTAAATTGGAATAAGTCAGTATATTTCCATATTTGTAGATATGTGAAAGCCACTGATTTTTACACTCTGTGTTACAAATGCATGGGGAGAGGCTGCCTTGCTATTGGCTGCTGGTGCAAAGGGAAACCGCTCAGCTCTGCCTTCATGATAAAACAGGTAAGAAATATAGTTACTAAAGAACTAAAACATGTAATTTTTTACACAGTACCTATGCTCGACTATTAAGTCCGTCTATCCAACGTTACTGATACTTTAGCTGATGTTTTACAGCCAATCGCAATGTTTCAAGGTGAAGCAACTAATGCTGAAATTATGAGAAGATAATTAAAGAATATGAAAACTGAACTGGTACATACATTAGCATTTTCTTCTGCACTTAAAACTCTGTTTATGTTGTTAATTAATCGCTTATTTGACGCCTTCATAATTAATAATATGGTTATGGAAGTAAATGGTTTGGGTAATTTTTTTTTTCTTTTTCAAGATTATTTTGTTTATATATGTTGGTATGACGCTTTAGACTGTGCTAAATGTTTGTAGAAAAAACCTATATCTATTCTTATGCCATTCTTATTACTTATTAGTTACGGATTTTTCATGTTTGGGCTCCACTGAAGATGATCTATCTTGATTTTAAATTTACCTATGCTTGCTATAGTTGTTCCACTTTCCCTAATCTAACTATGGTTTTACATGTAGAAATTTTGTCTTAGGCCGGATGACTTACCAATGAGAAAGACAACTGGGTATATAGTTTGTCACAAAGGGAGAAATAAGCGTAAGTAGTTTCGCCTTTTAATTTCTTGCAAAGTTGTATTTTTACAACACCATTCAACTAAATTGTTATTTTTATTTTTTGTTTATTTGAACTGTATGCCACTTTCCGCATAGCTACATCTTCCATTCGAACCCGATGTTTTTTTCTTACAATGAAAGGTTCTCTCTGGTCATTTCAGCTTGCATATCCAGGTTATTCCTTCTATGCTTCAGTATTTAAAGAAAAAATTGTTGTTATCAAGCATATGATTATCAACTGTAAATTTGAAATAACTTATTGATGAATTTAAGAGAGCGTTTATCTATGTTTACTGCTTTTGGTCATGATGGTATTTCGAATTTTGGGATTCTTACACTGGGCTGGTGTGCTTGCTGGTGATAGGACCCGTGAACCATCCAAAATAGAATTAGCACTAGCTGAACACCAAAGGAAGTGCATGACTCTAGCTCAGGTTTGACTTTGACCATTTGCAATTATGATCTGTATGGTTTTGAATGTGATTCATGTTCATTCTTCTTTTGATTGTTTAAAATGTTGTACATTTATTGTAATTTGATTTGTCATTACGGATTGATACATATTTTATTAAAATTTTGTTCATGTTGCATATGTTGCCTTCTGTGTAGGTATTGCATTAAATTGTTTCTTAGTTAAATATTCATGCCTGTAGGCAATAAAGTTAGGATATGCAAAGTGACAGTATCTAAACCACTATTTTCCAATTCTAAACACCATAAACCTTAAATTTATTAGCAACTTGAGAGATCAAATGTCATGCTGCAGCAAGTGGTAAGTAAATTCCAATATGACTAATAAAAAAAAAATTGTTCATTTTGGGTCTATACCTTTGGGTTGCTCATTTCATTGAAGAATTTTGAATTTGGTGAAGAGTTCAATTGTCTTTTGGTTTCTGTAACTGCATTAAGATATTTTTTATTACCATTTCATGGAGATTATCCAACTGGTTTCATATTATAATATCAGTGTTGCAAAACAAGGCCGAGTTGACCGATTACTCCCCAAGTGCTCGCTCCAAGGTCGGTTGCCGAGTATAGCTGAGTTGGCCGAGTACTCCCCGCATAGGCTGATTTGACCCCCCGAGTACTCCTCCGATTAGGCCGAGTACTTGCTCCAGGGTAGGTCACCGAGTACAAGCTCAAACCGAGTTTTGCAGCACTGTATAATATAATAATCATATTGATTTTTGGGTTTTTGAGATGAAAAATGATATATTACTTGCATGATGATGGAAAGACACATGTTTTTAATGTTGTAAGGTTTGTTTTTACCCTTGAGAAGCTAATATCACTTGCTTTTTTTTTCAGGTTGATAGAAGACCAAGAAGACAATGATGGTGATTCTTATGATGAAAATGAGGGGTAGTCTATCCTTTCAAGACAATAAATTTATAAGTTAATAAACTATGTTTTGATTGTTTTCCTTTTATATTTCTTACCGTCCATTGTTACCTTTATTTATTGTTTCTCTTTTTCAGGAAGCCTTTTGTTGGACGTGAGAAAAGGGAGTTTCATGATATCGCGTCTAAGGACATGGTAGGTGTAGTTTTTGATCTCTAAGTTGCTTGATAGAATTCAGTTTGCACTAGATACATAAATTTTGTACACCTTATTTGAAGTAATGTTGTTTTGTATCTTATAGAATTCATATTTATATTTATATTTTTTTCTATCACATTTTGATTTGTTTCTCATCTATATTAGTTTATTTGCTTCATGGTTTGTTTTCGTTTTCAAACAACATGGGTTCGCGTTTGTTTACAATTTTGAATGCACCAAGTTCTCCTCAACTGATACCCATTTTTATGTTTGTTTAATGTTTAGTTTTATTTTTATGGACTTGGTGCAGTAGAACGCTGGGAAGAACTGATAGGCGAGACGCCACTGAAGAGAATCAAGGCAAGGAGGCCATAGGTTGCAAAGAGATCCATAGAACTGGTGGAGTAGCGGCTTTCAAAAGATGTGTGGCTAGAGTACTATGCTGGCTAGAAGGAACACTGTGTAGGGAAGCAAGCAAGATAGTATCAAACATGCCACATCTTCTTGGATATCAATGTGAAGAAAAAAAATACCATACCCATATACTTAATATATATGTAGTAGTTGAATTGTACGTTTTGCCAAAAAAAAAAATTACAATATGTCCTTATATGGGATATATATGATAACTTTTGACTATTGTACATAGATTTAAGTATAAAACAATTGTTTTATATAGTGAATGTACATGCTAATTGAAAGAATCATACCGTATATATGTTTAGTAGTGTGATGTTTTACATTGCATTTGTTTTGCGTTTTTTTATTGTCTTTGTTACATGCATTTATATTTAAATATGTCATTATGGGTAAAGTAAATTAACAACAGGTTGAAATGGCGAGAAAAAACAAGTTAGATTTAGGACGGGTTTAGAATGGGTGAATCCCCACAAATTTTATGTTTTCGTTCGATGAGAATCGACTTGTATGGTTCTTCGGCGTCTTCATGGTTCTCTTTCAAAACCTTCAAATCTTTATTTTTTTCAACTTTGGACAAATGTTTCATGAATGTGTTTTCTCTTTTTATTTTCGAGTCTGCCAACAACTTGCGCCATTTTCGATTCTCTTCCATTTCCACCAACTTTGCCAACTTGTATTCGGCCATCTCATCCACCCAAACCGCTTTCCCTTTGCCACTTGACGACTCAAAACTTTTCCTTCAAGCCGCGGTTTTCTCTGGTGTTGTTTGTCGTCGTAAGAGACGGGAAATTCGTCATTCAAATTGATATCGGGATAGTTGCTTGACAACCCATCAGTTGATGGTGTACAATTTCCCAAATCGGATGTTTTAGATCGTTTTTGAGAACGACAACCCCCCCCTTCCTCCACGAGTTCCCGTTGGTCCATTTCGGTCACCCCCGGAATGTCAGTGGGAACCCACTTCTATGTTTGTTGTTATTTCTTTATCATTTGTTGTCATCCTTAAAAATTTATTATGGTGTATATACAACAAAACAAAGATGTTAAATTGTGCCTATAAATACAAATTTTGAGTTAAGATCTACATGTAGTTTGACTGTTGTAAATTTCAGAACCCGTCCCAACGGACGGGTATAATACTAGTTGAGTATTACTACGACATGAATGACATCTGCCAATCATAATCTATTCCTTTATCGTATTATTATAAACGTTTATTAAAATATAAGAACGTGGTTGTTTTTATCATTTCAGCCCCACAAACTAACGTCATACCTGACGACCTTTTTGATTTTACATTACATTATTCAGATTATTAATATAAAAAATGAGTATGCCATTCGTTTTCATGGTTCAGTTATAATATTATTTTCTCAATCAACATTAAATTAAATAAATAATAATAATTGGTAATGTATTACTGCTGGAGAATCTGACTCTATTTATAATTAAAAGAAATATAGTCTAAAACAAATACCTTTTTTCCTTTACATTATTATTTGAGTTTCTTTCAAGTAAAAGTTTGATAGAGATAACATGTAATTTGATTTTATAATTAGATTGACTTAGGTCTACCGATTTTGCAGATCATTGATCGGGTCAGTTCTAATTTTTGGATGACTTCATCAGTGATTTAAAAGTTAAAAGTATAATATTAATAAAACAAAATAAGAAATCATATTTGTTTTACTGTTTTAACAACATTAACAAAATATCAAACTTGGTTAATAAAATATGAAATCAAAACTCAAAGGTGGTAGATATATCTAGATGAAAGTGGTTTAAGAGTACTTAATACCGGTCTGATCCGCAGGTCTAAGATAGTCAATGTTTTCAGAACCGGACTGACGCTGAACCGGTCCTCCTTACCGTCCAACTGGTCGAACCGAAAAATAAGAACTGATGATGGTTTCATAAAATTAATAGGGTAAAATTTTAAAAAAATAATAAAAAAAATCAAGTCCAACCCCTGCAAAACCCGGTTCCCGGTCTGACCGCCAGTTCACCGTCCGATTGCCAGTTCAATGCCCTGGCCCGGACCGGTTCGACCCTGGTTCCCGGTCCGGGTTTCAAAACAATGAAGACAGTAGATTTTGTCCTTGTAATTTGGAATATACCCAATTAAAATCCTCACGAATATGATTTGTTTGATCCAGATTGAATAGATTAATAAATATAGAAAACTAACGTTAAATATAAAGAATAACTTTATGGTTTATTTTAAATACTAGAAAAGGCTTAGCGTGGTCGATTAAGACCAAGAAATAAAATAAAAAGAACTGCTGAGTTCCTTCGAGACACGAATCTTTCTTTTAAGATTCAATCCCCTCCATGGTCTTCTAGAATAGTCCAAGGTTGATGATCACTTCATATTTCATAAAGAAAAAGTCACGAAATAGATATTTTTATACATTTAATACATATTTTTATCATTTTATGTATCATCGTATTCTCTTAAAAATATAATAGTTGGTCATTTTTACTTTACTTATCTCCGTATAGCCGTTTTCAATTGTTAAATTTATTCTCTTTTTGTTTTATTTAATTATAAATATTATAAAAATATATGTTTTAACATTTTTGATAGAGATTAATCTTGAAATTTTTTTTTTTTTTGAAAATAAACTTTCATTCAACAAACGCGCACTCGGACCTCAAAGCAAGGGCGGCGGCTGAAACCCAATTACAACATATACAACGGGGACCGACACCACTCCTTCCAAACTATTCTAATTCTATTACATTTGCTTCTATTTTTTTAGCCATAAGAAAGACATCGACTTGATTCTAGCAATAATACCCGAAAACGCTTGGTTTTTTAGCCATAAGAGATTAATCTTGAATCAAGTAACCCAATTTGCATAAGAAACACTTAAATTTACTTCTTAACTGAATTGGTCATGGTCAACACTGTTTTTTTATAATCTGATTAAAAATAATGATTCAACAAAGCATGCCAATTATTACAGTTTGGACTTGTAGAACAAGTTTCTTCCGTACATATTATTAGAAATAATTTCCTTTTTGTGTAATTATTAAATTAAGTACTTGTTTTTTTGTCTAAATCGAATTCTTTGTTCTTTTATCGTTTTGTTTTACTATACTAACCGGAAACTTCTTTCTAAAATCTTCCGGCTGGTTAATCAATCAACATCAAAATTTATAATTAAATTGATATAAATCGAAGAAAAACACTAATTTTAAAACTCACTTGTTTCTACATGTTATTTAATTCAACTAACCCATTAATCTTATCGCATCTAATCAATATAGTGAATACCGAATATAAAATCAATTTAGTAACTTATAATTACTTAAGATCAAAATAAAATCTAAACAGAATTGGATACAAGTTAGAAGGTGTAAGATGCACACTTGTTCAAACTATTCTCATTTCTAACACTATCAGACCCCATTGTTCAAGGGAGCATTGGCCGTTGGTGGGGGGCCAAGGAGTACAACCCATGGTGGGGGTCTTGTTCGGTCAGCAATTAACGTCCACAACGAGCGAAAGTTCGATTACCATGTTGAAAGCCTCAGAAATAGCCTTTTATTGGGTCTGGTTGTTTGGTTCGACAACAGTAATTGAAGCTAGTTCATATCGCAACTTTGGTCAGTAGAAAGTATGTTATCAGTAATAATTGCGATCGGTAATAAGTCAAGCTATCAACAATATTTACATGGTCAACATGTAGTGTGTACCACTAGCTAGTAACTTGAGATCAACACTAACCGAATTATTACTGATATAGCAATTATAAATGGTAGCTAAGCTACTTATGTTAAAGTTACTAATGATGGCAACCGAATAAATGTCAACCGTTTTAACCTGCAATTGACACATCATATGCCATTTCAATCAATTGTTGTGATGGTTTTCAACCTATAAAACACAAATGTTTGGTTTAAATCCGGCCAGTACGCCTTTTCACAACAAAAACTCACATAATCTTTCTTGTTTCTCTTTAAGCTATTTGATTAAATATATTGAAATTACTATCAAAATAGTTTAACCTTAGTGTAATTCTTTCACATAGATGGATATTCGGTCTATATCTGCTACAAGACTTACATAAAATAATCACATATTTTTTTTTTGAACGGCCAATTAGAATCACTCACGGATCACTTGAGTATTATCGTGCCACCAGTGTTACCACGCGATCATATTCCACCACCAAGTCACCAATTCAGGAGGAAAACTATAATTATGAAAAAAACCCCCTTGTGAGAATCGAACCCATGACCTTATAGTCCTAAGTGTTATCCCACCACTAAGATGTCGCTGGGCTATAATGCTTTGGCTAATCACATGTATTAAAACTACAAATTAAAACTTGTGTTGTGACATAAAAACTTAAAAAGTAACACAAATATATCCAAAAATTAATTATTCACGTATGGAAAGGCGTGACTTGCACCGCAATTGAAGCGATAAAACAAACCGTGGCTTACAAGATGTTCATTAAGTTGACTTTTCCATGTTGACTTGACTCACTAACACCGATTAATAAGTAGTTTTAGACGAGTAGATTCCAGTCAATCTATGGCTTCACACTTGGTCATTGGCATTCATTCCACTTGTGTCAATTGTCCACACCATAATTTTCATTTATATGAAAATCCTTTTATAAACCGAGAAACGATATAATTTTTCAAGAATAAGTCAAGCATGCCAATGAAGTAGTGGTGGTGGTTGAGAAAGACTTGTTGTTACTTGTGATTCAGTTCGATTTCCACCTGCCATTGTGGGCTCAATTTTTCGCGCAAAGTGGATTTTTTTTTTATTTTTTTTAACGGTTTTTGTAAAACGTTACTACTCAAAGAAAAATATATGTTTACTAATAAAATTAAATTTACGTTACTACTAAACTAAATCATACGTTGCGACGTTACGTTACTCGAAAAAAATATTATCGAACTCGAAATAAAAAACGGAACACATTCTAAAGTCTAAACCCAAGTTTTATGAACCCAAATAAAACTTAAGCTCAACTACCCAACTTGGAGCCCAATGCATAGCCCC
>JAUTDX010003510.1:0-38355 GCA_030844895.1 Ambrosia x helenae
AAAAACAGTTGAACCTAAAATTGTAACTTCTGTTACAGTTGAAACTGGTCACAACTTAGAAAAAGTTCCAGTTGCTGAAAACATTGAAACAAATAAAACCACAACTGATAGGAATGCACATGATCCTGTTAATTTAACGGACGCTTCAAAATATCAAAATTTGGCAAAAAGGTAACTAAACTTGAAGCCTTATTACAAAATTTGAAGGCAATAAAGGAAAAGTTACCAGAGAAAATCACCGAGGCTACCAATGAACTCTGAAAATCAGTTGACCTAATAATCTAGGGTCAATAAAAAGTTAGCAGAGATCAAACACAATTCTGAGATGGAGTAGGTAAATATGAAAGTGGAAGCTTTATACAAGGATACTAAAGCTGATATGAAAGCAATTAAAGATCATCTGTTAAGGACAACTGGGTCTGCCCCAAGTTTTGTTTTTGAAACAGACGTTGATGAGACCCAAAAGGGGAACAAAGATTAAAAAACTGATAAATGCAAACATCTGATAACCCAGTTTCTACTACAGTTTCAACCACTGCTGAAGAGGAACTAAAACAATTCAATGCTGTTTCTTCTGCCAAAACCACCGAAACCACAACATTGCTACTAGGGTTCCAAACCTTCCCCTTAGTTCTATAAAGACCTTTCCAACTCAAGAGATTGTTGGGACTGAAAATATCCAAACAAATGTTACAGCACACCTGTCTTTAGAAACTTCCTAACAACTTGTCAACAGCAGCTAACAACAATGAAAACATCAACTTTCGATGACACCACTGCAAGAAAACAAATTTGCAGAAGTTTTGCACACTACCCACTGAATACTCAAAAACATTAGTCATCACCACTACAAATCCCTTTACACAAACCACAACATTCCCACATCAATCACCAATATAAATAACATCTGTTGCTCCTGAAACCACACAATTGAATGTTCCGAGCACAACTGCCCTTATACTCTTCCAAGTACAAACAGATGTTACATTGACAACTACACCCGTTCCAACTGCCCATATCTCATCATTTCCACATAAAACATCCAATACCATGACCATATCAACACCGACATCACAACCACACTATTTACAACCATTGGCTGCTAAATTTCGTCTAGAAATATTAATACTCCAGCATGAGATAGAATCTTTCTACTTAACAAATGATCCATCATCATTATCTTTCGAATCTATTGAAGGTTCCGACAAACCTATGAATGTTGATCAGTATCTCGAGATAAAAGTCATACAGAATCAAATGGGTATCAAAGAACTATCCGAAGGCAAAGATAAGATGAAAAGCTTTGTAAAATACAAGACTTTGTAAGGAATTTGAACAAGAAAATGTCTGAAAAAACTCCAATTTCTGAATTGGAGAGAAGTGTAAGAAAAGAATTCATAGATCATATTTTAAAGCTCAAACTTTACAATGTCACTGAAAGAAAATTCCTGGTTCGACTTCTGAAGAACTCAGGGCTCACATATACAAATCTGAAGATTTTCTTAAAGAGCATAATAATCAGAAAAAAACTCCAGCTGACTCGAAGAAGGACAAAGAAAGTGAGTCTAAAAGAGCATTAAAATTTAAGAGAATGAGACAAGAGTTAGTTGCGGCAAAATATGGTCAAATGAAATCTGTTTCTAGATGGTCTGAATTAGTTTTGGTTGAAACCTACAAACTACTGGAGATAAACAGAGAAAAGGATCCAACTCTCCCTCGAAAGCCAATTTATCCTGATGAACAGTAAGCTCCTGAGCAGACGATTCCATAAAAACGTAGGTCCTTAACAACAAATCTTACTAGAGATACCATCAAACAAAGCCAAAAGGTGAAGACTGAAGATTAATTAACATATGAGAGTAAAAGTCTGTTCAGGGCTAAAGAACTGTTTCATAAAAAATCTGTTGTTTGTAGTAGAATGCTTTTTAAAAAACATATGCTATATTTGTTATAATATATCAAAGTCACACTTTGATTAAAACGTTTTTGTATTTAATGAAACGGCAGAGCTTTAAATAATAAATTATTATCATAAATACACTTACTTTCAACCTTTTGAATAAACAGATGTTTTGCTAACAGTTGTTTTCTCGAGAGTACTTTGGGAGTTTCTAACAGATGTAATGTACTTGATAAAATATCAAGGTTAAAAACATCTCGACTCTAATTAATTTGACAATATTTACTTTAACAAACTATTTAAAAACAAAACACTAAATGTTTTAGACGAAAACTAATGATAATATTCATAGTAATAAACTTCAAGTCCAAAAGTGATGACTTGAAATTAATTACCATCTTACAAAATATTACTCCCTCCGTCCCATTAGAAGTGTCTTGGTTTGAAAAACACAAAGTTTTAGGCATATTAAATGATTGCTTTTTTTGCTTGTCATATGACAATAATACCCTTGTCATAGGTGGGTCCATCATATTATTTGTTTATTTTAGTTGGATTTTTAAGGGTAAATTTGGAAAATGGCTAATAATTTTTTAAAGTGGACACATGAAATGGGACAAATAAAAAAAGGGAATATGGACACTTTTAATGAGACGGAGGGAGTAATATTTTATCCTAAAACCACATACACATGGTTCATGTTTAAACATTCCCAAAGATTAAACTTTCTACTAAAGTTTCAAACAACATGTTACTCCATAACCACATAATTTTTCATCCTAGATAATCTCCTCCGGATTCTTTTGGCAGTAGAGGATAGGTCATCAACATTTAAAATATCAGCATCTTCAATACTTCTTTTTCCATTGGGGCTTGTACCAGAATCCTTTAAAGCTTCATCGACGGAAGAGTCGGTAGTAACATAAAAAACATCCTTGTAAAAATAAAAATAAAAACTACTGAACTACTAAAATGAAGAAAACAAACTCTGTCAACAGCTTAAAGAACTTGCAAAAATATATACTCACCTTTGACAACACTTGGAAACCACCCTGAGAAGATTCATCAAGGTTAGCACACTTGTATTCACCATCATCCTGACTGACCTAAGAAGTGCTCATTCAAAAAAAAAAAAAAAAACTAATAGTCAACTTCAAAATCTTTGTTTACCAAATCTAACAACATAACCCAAAAGTAATTAAATACCTCTCCAGCATTATCACTTTCATAATCATTGCCCATAACCAACTCAGCAATTATTGCAGAATCATCACATATCTTCTGAACAGTGTACACACGATAGTCATTTTTAAGATTGTATTAAAAAACTTCAATCTTGAAAGCCAAAAGCTTATCTACCAGCCGAAATAATTCCTGGGGAAAGCCTTCACTATCCTCAAGCTTCAACTGTCTTTCCCTTATATTACTTGCAGATGAACCAACAATACTGGACACATCTCTATCAAACAACATAAACGACACACTAGCACTCTCATCCTGAACCCTAACTTGAACCTTAAATATGAAATAAATAAACTTACAATAACTTGAGTGTAATCATATGAAACTTGAACAATTATAAATAACATTTTATCTTACTTTGTTGAGATGGATTTACATTCACACTCGCATTTAGGACAAACCAAACTGTAACAGGCAAATCGAGAATTTCTTCAGAAACTTTTGCATCATTTTGTAAATTCTCTGATTTAGTTTGCACATTTCTAAAACATTTCCTACAAGCATCATAAAACCAACCAGACCCTTCTTGCAAAATTTTTATACTTGCAACCACGACACAACACATTGCCTGCAATACAACAATATATTGAACTTTGTTTTCATTCAGATATAAAAAACAAATTACATGTAACAAAGTAAATAATGAAATATGAAAGCTATTAAAATAAAAAAAATATTGAAACCGTGTCTATGTCGCTAAGCTCGTCAACATTTTTCTTTGGAGTTGCAACAACAAATACTTGATGCAATGAGTAAACAGACTGGGAGGACCGTAGTGTTTGAGATGTAGAACCAGATTCTTGGGCTTGCTTCTTAAGAAGATTAAAAATGGTAAAAAGAATTAGCATGCAAAATGACCTACAAAGCTCAAAAAAATGAAAAAAAAGTTTAAAACATTGCCCTTTCTGTATAAAATTGTTCTAAATATTGTACCTCCTCCTTAATTGGTTAACTTCATCAATTTCTACATTCAGAAACACTCGAGTTCCATACTTGTCGCTTTGTATGGTAATTTGTTCTATATATAACAATATACATATACTTAGTGACATGCTTCTATCCTCTCTTGAATTTTCTTGTCATCCTCATGCCGATGAATTGTAGTGCTCTGTTACTTACTTCATCAAGTTTTCTACAAGGATTCATCACCAATTCTTAGTAGAAAGGTGAATCTCTTTGTAACCCACCATGAATGCTTGTACTGCCGTTGTGAAATCTAAGTTTGGAATGTCAAGTGCTTCTTTCCCAAACCTGGTAATATATACTCCCTTAATGATTCTCCCTGTGGTTGAGTTACCCTGTACAAATCACTTGTCAAACGTTCAAACGTTCGACTACAAGAAAATTGGTTATTAAACATATTAATCAAATGAGCAAAGGAATTAATAGAGTAGGGTGGAACACTTAGTAGCCATTTTAAGGCTGGAGCAGTGAGGGTGGAACCAAATCGTTTACATAAGCATGCTTCCTTGAGGCCGATAGGAATAGGATTTATTTCCATCCTTTCCCTGTATTGTACTACATGCTCTTAAGGATCTATGGATCCATCATAAAGCTTCATGCTTGGAGTCTGGAAGCTCTTCGGAATCTCTGCAACACATATTGGAAATGCAAAACGAGACACCCTGTGACATGCTGAGGATAATTCAGGATGGGTTGTACTATCCCTGGTAAACTAGATACCATATCGTTAATTTTTTGAAGATCTCTTGCCAATTGTGGGATTATACCTGTATCCTGCAAAGAACCAACATCGTTAGTAGCAAAAGTACTAGAACATAAATTGTTACCATGGTTGTATCCTTGGGATGGTTAGTTGTATATCCTGGTTCCCTGGTTGTGGTCATCCTGGGTGCTGTAGTAGTTTTAGGAGCAAAGAATCCCGTGTTCATGGGAATGAAATCTCCCTGATTATTGCCCCCAGAGATGGTAGAGTTGAAGTCCAAGACCCTGGGCTGTATTAGTGTTGTTATATCCTCAACTGGTCTCTTTGAAGATGTTTTGAGAGATTGAATTTCTCTCATCAACATTTGATGTGTTTCCTGTTGCCTCTTCATTTGATCTTTCACCAGTGTAAACATGGAAAGAATTTCATTGTTTGATACCAAGACAGGAGGAGTGAGTCCAGATGTACCCAATCCAGATCTAGAGGAGTTTGAGAAGTGGAACTCTTTGAGAATGCGGGGGAGGTGGCAATGTCACTGTGATACCCCGCATTTTCAGGTTCATACTTTAACTAAACTTTAGTTAACTTATACATATATAAGTAGCATTTTACTTGACTGGGGTTAGTTAAGTGAGTCACACGATACACGGTTATAGGTGAAGAACTGCATACGCGAGTCTTGAACCCTGAACGTTGGTGAAACAATAAAACAAATAATTGTAGAATAACTCGTTTGATATTATTTGCAATTATATGCTTATGTGAAATTATTTGTGAACTTATGTGAAGTTAAATGTTATTATGCGAAAACACGGTACCGAGCTCGTACCCGACGCTTGACCGATTAAGGATCATATATAAGTTATAAAATATTGGGTTAAATATTTTATAGATTTATTATATTTTATATATAAACTATTACGCGAAATTATTTAAAATTAAGCGAAACTAATTTTTGTACGCGAGTATACGAGACCGGTCCGTAAACAACGATAGTCGGACCGTGAGTCATAAACTAGTTATAAAATATTTGGGTTAAATATTTTATTAATTATATATATATATATATATATTATATTAATTATGACACTATATATATGTACGTATGGTTCAACTTGGTGTTGACTATCAAAACAAAAAAAAAAAATATTGTAACTATGTCAGACTTGTGCGAGGACCAAGCGAAACCAATAATTATGTGGCAGCTCCAAGAGATTTAGAGAAAATAATAATTGAAATGATGAAGAAAAAAAAAGAGGAAATTTGGAATGGCACGTGAGACTTGCAGCAAAAACAAATGGGGAAAGCACCTGGCGTGTGGGAAAAGAAACAAAACCAACAGTCCCTGGGCTGTCTATCACGTGGAGCAAGGCTGCATGGGCCCAACCGTATTGTAGGGTCTGTTAGGTGGCTTAAAAGTAATTCTTTTGATGATTTCTTTACATGAACATGTTGTATAAGGTATTAGCTTTTTAGAATGGGAAAAATCATCTGATTTGGATGTCGATTGATATGTTTTTTGAATTTTCTTTGATTAAAGGTCTAATCAGATTTTCGGATTAATAATTTGGGTCAAATTTAAAAGACCATAACTTGAGTTTTACAAAGATTTAGGTTATGAAATTTTGACAGTATGTCGACATCGGAAAAACTTGGCATTTCCAAGTGGATTCATCCCGTTTGGATGAATACACAAAATTTGGGAATTTTTCTACTAATCTGATCTGTTGTGAGTATTTTCTGGACCTAGCTGTATTGTATGATTTTTCATAATTTTTGGGTATGGTTTTAGCATGAAATAAAAATATGGACTTGACCGGTAGACTCCCTGGAATATTTAGTAAAATTTTGGTAGTCTAATTCATTGGATAATTATCTTTAATTAATTGGTTTTTACAACGCATAATCTGTCCTAAAAACGCAGATTATGTTATGTACGCTTATGTGACTATTTGGAGTCTTGTATGATTTGTAATTGACATGGACTTGTATGAACACTTATATAAGATGTATATGAAGTGTATAACTTATGTTAATTATGATATTCACAAACGGGTTCGTAGGGTCTACTTGTGGATTTAGAAACGTTAGGTGTCACTTACACGGTTTTAAACTTTTAAACGTCTTGGACGAACGGGTCATATGGTGTAATGATATTACACATGTACTCACTTAGTGACACTTGTACTAGGGAGTCAGTAGCACATTATCGTTTATGAAGTTTGGATTAATTGCTTGCAACCTAAGGTGAGTTTCACTACTTTTTCTCAAAAGCATGCGTCTCTGGTTGAGACTAACTTTGGTAAACGTTTTCTAGTCCGTTTGGGACTACTATTACATCTCGGGTTTATAGATGCTTTGACTCCTTGTGTGGGTCGGGCTTTGACTCCTTGTGTGGGTCGGGTTTTCGATTCCTTGTGTGGATCGCGTTTTTATCAGTTTACAACTTTAACTGTCCTTTGTGAACCAAACACATTCTATCACTTAAGTCCTTACATATTATTGGGTTTATCGCTGGAGGCGAATGGGGTATTAGTTGATAGCGCTATTAGGTTGTGCAGAAACCTCATGCTTGAGGTGCCGGGGGCACGGATATGAACTTTTGACAACGCTTTTAAGGAACTTAACTTACTAGTGTTGATAGACACTAGTACTAAGGCAAACTTATAACTTCTGTATGTTCCCAATATTCTATTGTTTAGTTACAATGAGTGGGCTAGCTACCCCTGACAAGCTTAAACTGATGACTCTTATGGCTTTTGAAATCCACAACTTTACACTCGTTATTTAAACTGTGAAGTCACCAACATTGTTTGTTGACCCATGATTTACATGCTTTTGCAGGTAGTTAGCTTCCGGTGTCACGATTAGGAAGCACTGCACGTTTCACTGCATTTCGGGTTTTAACATACACCTAAATTACATATCATGCTTTTACGTTTTCCTTCATATGGTTTTAATTTGGGCGCGTTGTTTTGCGCATGGTTTTAAAATGTTTAAATTTGGTTTACGCTACCGCAGCTTAACTAAACTTGATTTTTTGAAAACGAACTAAATGGTTTGGGCATTTAGAGTTTGTTCATATGACTTATGACTTATGACTATGGGATCCTGGTATGTCATGCGCCTCGCGGTATAAACCCGACAGTGAAAATTTGAGGGTGTGACAGTCACATTATTGGCAGAAGTTGAATATGGCATGGATGAAGAAACAGATTTCTGGTTGGAAGCCATAGTTGTCAAGACTTTTGAAATTAGTTGATTAAGAAAAACTTTTAACGAAGTTTTTTGTTAAAAATAACACCACTTGCCCCACGGTGGGCGCCAAATTGTTTTGGTCAAAAATTACTTAGTAAAAATAACTTTGTTTTACAAATTAGAAAATGTGAGATAGAGTGCTAAAACTGTTAAATATGTTAAAAGCTTAGTTATATTTTCAAGATGGCACATTAGAATAACAAAGAAACAGTAATTGACAACTATGCTCATGATGGCAACGGAATTGATCAGGATGGACAGTTATATCATGAGGATGTAAGTGTCAGACAGAATGATAAGACAAGCAAAGATGGGTGAACATAAATGTAATGCAACAAAGGAACAACACTCGATGTACGAGGAAAGCCCTTGATCAGTGATGATCGCCGACACAAAACCTTAGGAGGAGACTAGACCCCTGCCTCGTTTGTTAATATTAAAATGGTAAAAAGATTACAACATTGGAAGAGTGATGAACGAATTACTAAGATTACAATGTTGTGTTGTGTTGTGTGTGTCAGTAGAGAGAGTATCAGGTGTTCTATAACTAGTAAGCCGATATCAAGTAAGTGTCAAGTAAGTGTCCTATTTCGTTCATCACACGACTATTTATAATTTACAAGTGAATAAATAAAAGATCCCATGATATCTGCCTTCTTTATTGAGCCTTTGGACTGTTTTAAGCCAGCTTTGAAGTGTGGTTAACCAATATAGACGTTGGTTAACCATTTCCTTGTTTTTCGCCTCTCATTTATCGTTGGACGGTTACACATTTGACCTATTCTTTAGCGATGGACTTCCTCCACACGTATAGCTCTTCCATGCTCAACTCTTTTGACTTGAGTAAGACAATATATCCGTTAGGGAAGATTTACAAGCCTTAATATTGATTAAGTGTACCTGCAATTATATGACAATAAGATAATTCGTTAGTCTATCCTCAGGATGCACATAAGGCAAAACACTATTACATCTTGAACCCTGTTCAGTCCTTCAGTATCATGAGGATGGTACATAGAATATACGAGATAAAATCATCTTGAGGATTTCCCCACCACCAATCATCATCATCATCATACTCACTTAATCCCACTTATAGCAAAGCTAAGGTAGGGTCTGAGGAGGGTAAGATGTAGACAACCTTAACTCTATCCCTGAGAATAGAGGCTGCTTCCAGTGAGACCCCAGCTCGATGTGGTTTTGTATCAAGCCTTGGACATAAGGCACTTAACACTTAAAAATCGGGACAAACTCGATTGGTGCATGTACCCCCTTGTCTTTTGGCTATCAACGCCACCACATGATGCATGATTAACCGTCTGTCGTTTTTAACGTTATTTTCACGAAATTAGTAAAATAACATTAAAACTAGTGCAAGTTTACTTTTGCCCCTCAGGGCCACACATATATACATTATCTGAGTAACATGTGTTGTGTTATTAAACGTCAATTTAGTAGACAACAATTTATTTTTTTAAATTATTAAACTAGAGTTGGTTGTATATTAGTTGGAATTGAACAATATTAAGCTGATTTTGCATACTATCTAGAAAGCATTAGTTTTCAGTAAAAATGTGAATTGTTTCTTAAAATATTGAGTATTAGGTACAGATTATCTGTTAGGTAATATCTATTACTATGAATTTCCTATTATCCAAGGTCTGTTGTACCACAATTCTTAACTATCAAATATAACAACTGTTATTTAATATCATCGTAGGTATAACAGATGCTATTCAATATCATTATTAATATAACAGATGCTCCTCAGTATCATCAGAAATATAACAGATGGTATTTAAGCAGACGTTATATTAATTGTCAGTCAATATCATTAGAAATATAGCAGATGGTATTTAAACAGATGTTATATTAATTGTTAGTGTTCATCATCTGTTGGGGTTAGCAACTGCTAAGGTTTCAACAGACTTTATTTTCAACAGTCTTTCTTGTGTTGCAAACTGTCGTTATCAGGCTCTTCCTTGTCTGTCCTTGATTCTGATTGATTACTTTGCCCGATCATTTCCCTGAATCTGTCAGTCATAAGATCATCTATTGAGAACAAATTTATGTGTTTTTGGGTGTTTTGAGATGGTTGGTCTTCATCAGTATAATTTGGCTTTCTCGGTAGAGTTGGATCAACTTTCCTTAATTTCCCAAGCTCTTTGTAAGCATCCATCAGTCTTGATTCCTTCCATTTAGCAACTGATTTCATCTCTCCATAATCAGCAACCACCAACTCTTGTCTTATTCTTTTTAACTTTAAAGCTCTTGTAGGGTCAGTTTGTTTTGCCTTCTTCCAGTTAGGTGGCGTTGCTTTGCGATTAGGTTCTTTAGCCATCTCTTTAATTCTGTTAAGTTCATTCTTCAGTGCCTTAGAATCCCAACCAACAAATTGACTTTCCCTAGCATTGTAAGGTTTGCTCTTCATTATTTCAGTAAGATATCCTTCTCTAAAATGTTTTCCATATCAGAATCAACTGGCCTCACAGACATTAACTTGGACAGATCCCATGTGTAGTCATCTAATATTCTTAATTTACTAAGTAAATTCTCGTAGATTATCTGAGATTCCCGGTCATCTTTCCAACACTTTTTTGTAGAGTCTCTTGTTAGGATAAGAATGGTGACTAGTAAGTGAGTATGTGGTACGGATGCATTCGTGTATATATGTAGGTGGTCGTGTGTGTATTTCTACATGTATGTGTGAGGTATTTTGTTATTTCCAAACATATGTTGGTAACCTCTTGTGAACGAACATTGTTTGTTGTTGTTCTTGTCGGGTTAACAATTTGGAATCGTATGTTCAATTGCATGGCTTTGCATGGGTTTCCTGTAGTCTAGCATGACTTATTGGATTAATTAAAGCCTTGAACTAACTAGTGTGTCTACTTGTTAGACTGTGTACTTTGGTATTGACTCGTTCGAACCCTGTATAGTCCAACTATGATGCAAATGATAACATGTAATGCTATGCACAATGTATTTACATGTAGTTAAATGTACGGACATGACCTGTGATTTTGACGGGTGTCACATTCTCCCCCTGTTAGAGGAATTTCGTCCGCAAAATTTTCAGTGTTGGTCATCTGAACTGGTGACTCCTGGAAGAGATATGGGTGTTTGCGTTTCATCTGGTCTTCACGCTCCCACGTGAACTCGGGTTCGCACTTGGAATCCCATTGTACCTTGACTAGCTTGACATGACTGCGGCGAAGTTTGTGAATCTTCCAGTCTGTTATCTCGAGTGGCTCCTCTATGAAATGAAGTTGTTTGTCGATGTGGATTTCCTCTTGAGGGATAATCAATGATTTATCAGCAAAACACTTCTTGAGATTCGAGACGTGAAACGTGTCGTGAACGCCACTGAGTTCCTGCGGTAACTTGAGTTTGTATGCAATTGGTCCAATTCATGCAAGGATCTCGAATGGGCCTATGTATCTGGGATTGAGCTTCCCAGGTTTGCCGAACCTGGGAACCCCTTTTCATGGAGATACTTTGAGCAACACTCTGTCACCTACCTAAAACTCTAAAGGCTTGCGCCTTTTGTCCGCATAACTCTTCAGTCTGTCTTTGGCGGCTTTCAATCTGTCCCTGATCTGAAAGATCTTGTCGGTTGTCTCCTAATTAGTTCGGGACCTGTCATCTGCTTGACCCCTACCTCTGCCCAACACACTGGGGATTGACACTTGGGCCCATACAATGCTTCAAAAGGTGCTTCTTTGATACTGGTGTGGTAACTGTTGTTGTAAGAGAATTCGATCAACGGCAAATGTGTGTCCCAATTGCCTCCGAAATCAATTACACACGCTCGAAGCATATCCTCCAGTGTCTGAATGGTCCTTTCGCTTTGTCCATCTGTCAGAGGATGGTAAGTGGTGCTCAAGTCCAGACGGGAACCAAGGGCTTCTTGCAACGATTGCCAAAACCTTGAAGTAAAATGACTATCTCGATCAGAGATATGGAGATAGGCACACCGTGTCTTGACACGATTTCATTGATCTATATCCTGGATAATTTTTCGGTCTTGTCTGTCTCCTTGATGGGAAAGAAATGCGCAGACTTTCTCAGACGATCGACAATTACCCAGATTGCATCATGACCACGAGATGTCTTTGGCAATTTGGTGACAAAGTCCATAGAAATTTGCTCCCATTTCCATACGGGTATCTCTGGTTGGTGAAGCATACCTGAAGGTTTCTGATATTCTGCCTTGACCTTTGAGCATGTTAAACAATGTTTGACATAGGTTGCAACACAACCCTTCAGGTTAGGCCACCAATAGAATTCCTTGAGGTCCTTGTACATCTTATCTGCACCGGGGTGTATCGAGTACTTAGACTTGTGTGCTTCATCCAGAACTAGATCACGCAATCCTCCATACAATGGAACCCATATTCTATTTAGGAAATATTTTGTCCCATCAGGTTTTGTCTCTAACTGATTAACCTGACAGTATAGAGCTTCATGTCCGATATTACTAT
Source organism: Ambrosia x helenae (assembly GCA_030844895.1). Lineage (NCBI taxonomy): Eukaryota > Viridiplantae > Streptophyta > Magnoliopsida > Asterales > Asteraceae > Ambrosia > Ambrosia x helenae. The sequence continues at coordinate 12,551 of JAUTDX010003510.1, forward strand.
CCTTGAGAGCTTCTTGCTGAGCCTGACGAATACGAGTTGTGAGATCGGTATGAATGGTCATGCCCAAAGCACGGACACGCAACATTCTGGCACGTTCCTTTCGGCTCAATGCGTCTGCTACGACATTTGCTTTTCCTGGGTGATACTTAATCTCACAGTCATAGTCATTGAGTAGCTCAACCCATCGTCTTTGATGCATGTTCAGGTCCCTTTGGTCAAAGATATGTTGTAAGCTCTTGTGATCGGTAAAGACGGTACACTTGGTCCCATAGAGGTAGTGTCTCCAAATCTTGAGTGCGAACACTACTGCGCCCAATTCCAAATCATGGATTGTGTAGTTTCGTTCGTGCACCTTGAGTTGGCGTGAGGCGTAGGCAATAACTTTATTCCTTTGCATTAGGACACAACCGAGACCTTGGTGAGATGCATCGCAATAAACCACAAAATCTTCCGTTCCTTCTGCCACGAGAAAATTGCTGCGCTGCATAGCTTGAGCTTCAAAAGCTGAAAAGTTGATTCTTGCTAATCTCCCCATTCGAATTTCTTGTCTTTTTGGGTTAAAACTGTACTGGGCTATTTTTGAAAAATTCTCGATGAATCGATGATAATAGCCAGCTAACCCTAGAAATTGTCGAACTTCGGTTGGCGTATCTAGTCTAGCCCAATTTTTGATCGCTTCAATCTTGGCTGGATCAACATGTATACCCTTTTCGTTCACAATGTGGCCAAGGAAGTGAACTTCACGAATCTAGAATTCGCATTTGGAAAGTTTGGCATACAGTTTCTCGTTCTTAAGAAGATTAAGAATTTCCCTCAAATGTTGTTCGTGTTCCTCTTGGGTTCGTGAATAGATCACAATGTTGTCATTGAACACAATCATGAACTTATCGAGGTAAGGCTTACACACCCGGTTCATCAGGTCCATGAACACTGCTGGTGCGTTAGTCAAACCGAACGACATTACTAGAAACTCATAATGACCATACCGTGTCCTGAAAATGGTCTTGGGAATATCCTCCTCATGGATGCGCAACTGATGATATCCTGATCTCAGGTCAATCTTCGAGCAAAAACTCGAACCTTGCAATAGATCAAATAGATCATCGATCCTTGGAAGAGGATAACGGTTCTTCACTTTGAGCTTGTTTAACTCTCTGTAATCGATGCACATGCGAAACGATCCATCCTTCTTCTTGACAAATAAAACTGGAGCTCCCCAAAGTGACGGTCTCGGTTGAATGAATCCTTTGTCAAGTAGTTCTTGCAACTGGTTGGATAGTTCTTGCATCTCAGATGGAGCTAAACGGTAAGGCGAACGGGCTACGGGAGCAGCTTCGGAAATAAGGTCGACACGAAACTCCACTTGCCTCGGGGGTGGCAATCCTGGCAGATCTTCGGGAAAGACTTCTGGAAATACCCTCATGACAAGGATGTCTTCAATTCTTCTTTCCTCAGATTTATTCTCAATCACGTGCGCCAAGAATGCAAAATGGCCCTTCTGCAAACACTTCTGGGCTTTGATGCAAGATATAAGTCGCAACAGTGTCTTCCGGCACTCCCCTTGAATGGATAAAACCTCTCCATTTGGCAACGATACTCGAACTATTCTTGCAAAGCAGACGATTTCGGCTCGACTCTTTGACAATCAATCCATCCCAACTATGACGTTGAAACTTCATAGCTCGACGGGTAGAAGGTAAATACTGAACTCATGATCTCCTAGTTTCAACGCACAATTCTTAAACACTTCATCGGACTCAATTATCTTACCGTTGGCCAATTCTATTGAATAACGGGTGTGTAACTTACAGCAGCATATCGTGACAACATTAGCATCCTCGCGTGCGTCTTCTGCGCCCATGACAAAAGCCCTGCCTCCAGCTTGACCCTTCAGCTTGGTGCAGTCTTTCTTGAAATGGTCAATGACACCACATTCGAAACATCCGGGTTTCCCATCATTCTTCCCGACTGCCTTGGCCCGGCACTGCACTGTGGGCTGTCCCATCCGCTTGCACTTCTCGCATTTGATGTGGTCACTCGTCCCCACGTGATGGTACTTGAATTTTTTGCAGAGTGGGTGGGGCCTGTTATATGGCTTGCGAGTCTCAGTAGCGGTGGCAACAAAATCTTTGACGGTTTCGGGTTTCTTGCTGGGATTACCTTCTGCACCTCTCCCTTTCTTGAAGTGGGACCACTTACGCTTGCTTTCAGAGCCTTCTCCCTTGTCGGATTCCTTTTGGGTTAGGGAACCCATACGTACCGCATCGTCGGTCAAGCTGTGAGCAAGGGTGACAGCATGCAGAATGGAAGCTGGAGCAGCAGTGGTAACCATGCTACGAATCTTAGGAGAAAGTCCACAGATGTATCTCTCTACCCGCTTATACTCGGGGGTAACCATGTGTGGAACTAAACGAGAAAGATCATGAAATCGGGTGGTATAGGGAGCGATATCCGCCCTGTTCATGGACAAGTTCCAGAACTCGCTCTCCAACTTTTGCAGTTTACTCCGCGGGCAATACTTATCCATCAGCATCGACTTCAACTCAGTCCACGAAAGATTGTAGGCAACGTCGCGACCCAAGGTCTGCACTTGCAGGTTCCACCATGTCAGCGCCTCGTCCTGGACTTTGAACAACCACTGATATCAAGTAATGACTCGGTTTTCTCGATCCAACGGACAATACCAATTGCTCCTTCTGACCCACGAAAGTTCCAGGCTTGCATGCCATGAAAGTCTTGTAGGAACACCCACGCATGGTATTCTCTACTTCTGCGGTCTTAGAATGTGAAACCCGATATGTTTCCAAGACAATATCCATACACTTAACTAGATTCATAATGTTTCAATTTGTGTATTAGACATTTTAACATTTACAAAGTCGTCCCGAGTCAAGTAAAGCCCAGGATAGTCCAGGAATTTATCACATGTTCTATTTACTCATGCAACACCCGACTAAATCCAGGAAAACTGACAATGACAGTCACGAGAGTCACACGCTCAACAGAGAGCGGTTAAATGTTCAATTATAATATACAAAGCAAAACCTAGTCACTTGTGGCTAAATTCAATTTGGAGGTTATTCGATTCCATAAATGAATCTGAACACTCCAAAGAACACTTGGTGGACACCCGACACATGGAGTCGTCACCATATAACAATTCAGGTTCACCACATGTATAACGTACGTTAATACATTCAAACACCGCACGTCTATGAGAGACTAACACATGATATTAACATTCTCTTGTGACAAAACACATGTTATTATCAAACAAGACTATGTAAGGGTGTATTAAAAACATGGTAATTGATTTCCAAACAAAACCACTAGAGATTTTTATAAATCTATTATACTCCTATGTATATATATATATATATATAGATATATATATATATGTATATATATATAAATCGGCCCACACTAGGAATAAGAAAACAATAACTCACAAAGTAACGATTCATATGAATACAATGGAATACATGTACATTATATGTTGTGATCAAAACTAAATACCTACATACAATATACGACATACATGCATACATAGCCACACACACATCGTATCACACACATCCCTACATTCCTATTCACATTCTACTTTCCCATGTGAATCACCAAAGCGGAAATGTGGACAAACACAAGGCAAGTCTTACACTAGGTGACTTCCAAAACTCCATGTTTCTTTCCCTAGGATCAACTACTAAACACCTAATCACAAAATCCTAGATATTTCACCAAAATAGCACTTTGGCATTCCATTACAGTCCTTCCATCCATGCCATTTTGACTTCCTAAACTACCCTAAACACTATACATGGATCGGCTCTTATGGTTCCTAGGAGGGTATGACCACACAAGTCTATACTTTGCCAATATTGTCACAACACCTTTATGTAACCAAGTTCAAGAAGAGTTGACTTACTAAAGAAAGCCTTGAACCTTTCCAAGATCATCTATTTCGTTTGCAATGTGATCCTATTACGTGTAAGAATTGAAATTACTCTTGCACCATATATATATATATATATATATATACACACACACACACATATGTATATATACATACATTATACGAAGCACATACACACATGCATACTAGCTTGTAACAATCCAACCACTCGAATTCCCTATGTATTCACCAATATAGCAACTACATAAAAGCCTACACAAGCATTCCATGAGATGACTTCCTTTCTAGTCCCACCTAGTCTAAATTTTCGGCCCATCCAAGTTCCAAGAAGCATGCCTCACCAAAGTCAACTTATTGCACGAACATGGCAATCACCTCTTGCACCATCAAATCCCATGAACGTTGACCATCCAAAAATACATTAAATCAAGAATTTTAAAGCACTGCATAACAGTCTGCATGTGAGCTTATGTGGATAACAATATCAACAGTTGCCGAATCACACATTATCTTTAATGATAATAAACTATAAAGATCAACGGTGTGATCGGATTTCTCAAAAACTGATATGATCCTCTTACCGGAAATCACAAAACGTTCACTGCTTTATGTTTACATTTCTGCAATTTTCATTCATTTTCCGCAAAATATACAAAAACTCAAAAAGATTTTAGGTGTGTTTTAGCATAAATTTCAGAAAAAATAAAAAATTTTTACATTTCTGTATTATTTTTGATAACCGATGGTGATTGATGGTTAATTTTCTGAAACTTGATGGACCAATTTGAGTTTTGTATCATTTAAATGTAAAATGATGAATGTTTGAAGGTTAAAATATGTGAAAATGATTGAACGGGATTTGATTTTGAGATTTGGTAAAATTTTCAGAATTCCAAATGTACATTCGCCCCTTCGTTGGGTCGAAGAAAATTGAATTTTGGTCAAAAATCCCTTCCTTCGACCCATACGTGGGTTCGAATGAGGATTTAAGATGGTTCGAATGAAGAAATTCATGTTTGAATGTGATAATTATATGACAAAAATGTACATTTGACCCTAAAAATTACATTCGACCCTTAGACCAGATACATTCGACCAGAAAGTCTTCATTCAACCCTTTGTGACTGGTCGAACCTAACTGTTCTTATTTCAAAAATTACCAAACTCAAATTAAACCATTTTAACACCAAATTTTTCTTTGTTTGCAACCTAATAAGGCCGATTAACATTTCTAATCAATCAATTTTACCAATTATCATGTTTTCGATAGTTTTTCCTAAAAATCTAGGGTTTTAAACCTTCGAATAATCAAACAACCAAACTGATGTGTTTAAAGCCTAGATTTTGGATAATTCTCCCCCTAAAACTATCGAAAACTATGCCTAACATCAATTGCCCCTAAAACAGTCCATAAAATGTCAAAATTCAAAGTTAGGGTTTCAATTAAAAATCAAACGATTTTGAACATGTTTCAGCTTCATTACCTGTATATGATAGATATAAATGATCAGTAATAGAAAACGAACAAGGTTATAAGATCCAAAAAGGCTTGAGCAACAAGGTGAGGTTAGATCAGAATGTTTGAAAAATTTGGAATGAGGGTTTGAATGAGGACTGGTGTATATATAGGCTGCTATGTTCGACCCTTAATGGGGTTCGAATTAGAAACTTTAGGTTCCTTCGACCTTACTGAAAGGTTCGAATGAAAATTAAAGGGCTCGAATGAAGAAATTACATAAGAACACTCTCATTCGTCCTTACTTTAAGGTTCGAATGTAACCACAAATTGTTACCATTGTTGTTATATCCTCGGGATGGCCCAAGTGTATATCATGGATCCCTGATTGTTGTCATCCTGGGTGTTGTGGTAGTTTCAGGAGCAGAGAATCCAGTGCTCATAGGGATGAAATCTCCTTGATGGACGCCCCCATAGATGCCAGAATTGAAATCCAACACTCTAGGTTGTAATGGTGTCCCCATGTCTTCAGTTGGTCTCTTTGAGGATGTTTTGAGAGACTGTATTTCTCTCATCAGCATCAGGTTTGCATCCTGATGTTGCTGCATTTGATCCTTCACCATTGCAAACTTGGAAAGGAGTTCATCACTTGACACGAACACAGGAGGAGTGGATCCAGATGTCCCCAATGCTGGTCTAGGTGGAATCTGAGAAGTAGAACTTTTTGAGAACGCAGGTGGGGGCGACAGTGTTGCATTTCTGGTAGAGGTTGAAGATGGCATGGATGAGGAAACAGATTTCTGCGAGGAAGACATAGTTGTCAAGAATTGTAAAATGAGTTAATTGAGAAAAAAATTTAACAATGTTTTTTTTGTTAAAATAGCACCACTTACCACACAATGGGCGCCAAATTGTTTTGGTCACAAATTATTTATAAAAATAATCTTGTTCTCCAAATCCGAAAATGTGAGCTAGAGTGCTATAAGTGTCAAATAAGTTTAACATCTAGTTTTATTCTGAAAATGGTGTGTAAAGATGTAAAAGAAATAAATATGTGACAACTATGCTCAGGATGGCAAAGGTAAATTTGAGGATGGACTGTTATACGCTGAGGATGTAACTATAAGGCAGATTATATGAGTTAGTGAAATAAACACGAATACACAAAGAACAACACTCGATATACGAGGAAAGCCCTTGATCAGTTGTTGATCGCCGACACAAAACCTAGGGAGGATTCTAAGCCCCTGCCTTGTTTGTTAATATTAAAAATGGGTAAAAAAGGTTACAACTTTGGATGAATGAATGACGAGTGTTCTATGATTACAATGATTGTTCTAGGTTTGTGTGAGTATTAGAGTATTCTATGATGAGCAACAGAGTGTAAGTGTCGATCAAGTGAGTCTGATGTGTCCTATACTCGTCAATCATTCCCATTTTATAGTTACATGAAATAAATGAGAGAACCCGTGTAATCCGCTGTTTAGTTAAGTTCTTTAAAAGCTTCAGGTGACCGTTGTAGCTGCTTCATCTCAGCAAGGCGTTGTATTAGCGGTTTCCTGGTTTTTCGCCGATATTTAATGCACATCGGTTACAAGTATGACTTCTTCTTCGAGCTTGGACATTGTCTTGCAAGTGTAACCTTTTCACCCTAGACTTCTTTGACTGAGTATCGCAATATAGACATTGTAGAAGAGTTACAAGTCTATTATATATGTTGATTGTACCTGCAATAATGTCATATAAAGATAATTGCTTAGTCCATCCTCAGGATGTACACATGCTAAAATACAGTTACATCCTGAACCCTGTTAAGTCCTTCAGCATCCTGAGGATGCAACCTAAGAATAAGAGGTAAAATCATCCTGAGGATTTTCACCACCAACAGACATTGTGTGAGAATGCATAGTATAAAATTCTTTTGACAAACGCCTAGATGACCTTTCCATGAAATGCGAGCTCGACAGAAGACACTTCAATTTGATTATTTGACCAGATAGAACATGTTTAACAAAGTCTTAGAACTTGGGCAACGTACGGAAAGCGTTACATCCACACATTCCCTCAACACAAGCTTTGTCATCAGGGTTTCCAACTACTAATACCATACAATGACCACCATTACCATCCTCCTAAAATATCTCCCCATCCTCTACCACCAAGAAGCGTTGGCCATGTTTGACATGGAAAATATGAACCGTTTTACCAAGATAACAGAGTGAAGCAAAAGAATGAAAAGATTCCATCATGGAGAATTCCTATGGAAGTCGCTATATGTTGGGGGTGAAAATCCTCAGGATGATTTTACCTCACATCCCTGGTGTAGCATCCTCAGGATGCTGAAGGACTCAACTGACTTCAGGATGTAACAGTATTTCAGCATGTGCACATCCTGAGAATGGACTAACGAATTACCTTTCTTATATGTGATTGTAGATACAACTAAGTTATAATATGGATACATAAATACCCTCCAACGTCTATATTATAACACTCGGTCAAAGAAGTCAAGGATCAAAGAGTAACTCATGCAAGCCAAAGTCCAAGATCGGAGATGAAGTCAAAATTGTAACCGATATACATTAAATATAGGCGAAAGATAAGGAAACAGTTGCTACAACGTATAGCTGAGATGAAACTGCCACAACGGTCATCTGAAGTCTTCAAAGAACTTAACTAAGTTAGCGGATCTTACGGGATTCATTATTTATTTCCTTGTATTATATAAATGGGAATGATGGACGAGTATAGGACACATTGCTATCACTAGAGCTATACACATACACTTAGCTACTTAGAATACTCACAATCATTGTAATCTTAGAACACTCGTCCACTCATTCATCCAAAGTTGTAATTCCTTTTTACCATATTAATATTAATAAACAAGGCAGGGGCCTAGTCTCCTCCCATGGTTTTATGCCGGCGATCTATAACTGATCATGGGCTTTCCTGATAGATCGAGTGTTGTTCTTTGTGTTTTACCACTTTATTTACTTATTCCTTGAATCTGCCAATAGTTCCATCCCGAGGATATAACTGCCCATGCCGAATTCTACCTTTGCCATCCCGAGCATAGTTGTCATTTATTTATTTCTTTTGCATCCTGATTAACCATTTTCAGAATATAACTAGTTTTTACACTTGATTCACACTTGTAGCACTCTACCTCACAATTTCTAATTTGGAATACAAAATTATTTTTACTTAGTAATTTTTGAACAAAACAATTTTGGCGCCCACCGTGGCGCAAGTGGTGCTATTTTGACAAAAAGCTTTGTTAAAAACTTTTTTCCAAAAACAACTTACTTTACAAAAAACTTGACAACTATGTCTTCTTCCCAGAAAACTATTTCCTCATCCATGCCATCTTCAACCTCTACCAGAAATGCTACACTGCCACCCCCACCTGCATTCTCAAAGAGTGCTACTTCCCAGATTCCACCTAGACCAGCAATGGGGCATCTGGATCTTCTCCTCCTGTTTTCGTATCAAATGATGAGCTCCTTTCCATGTTCTCAATGGTGAAGGATTAAATGCAACAACAGCAGGAAACCAACAGGATAATAATGAAAGAGATACAATCCCTCAAAACATCCTCGAAGAGACCGACTAAAGACATGGGGACACCATTGCATCCTAGGGTGTTAGATTTCAATTTTGGCATCTCTGGAGGTGTTCATCAAGGAGATTTCATCCCCATGAACACTGGATTCTCTGCTCCGGAAACGACTACTGCACCCAAGATGGCAACCACCAGGGATCCAGGATATACACATGGGCCATCCCAAGGATATAACAATAACGGTAACAATTTAAGTTCCAGTACTTTTACTGCTAATTATGTTGCTTCTTTGCAGGATACAGGAATAAGTCCTCAGCTAGCAAGGGAGCTACTGAAGATCAAGGACATGGTATTGAGTGTGCCAGGGATAGTACAACCTATCCTCGAGGTATCCTCAACATACCATAGGGTGTCAAGGTTTGCACCCCCATATATGATGTAGAGATCCCGAAGCGGGTTCAAACTCCAAGCATGAAGCTCTATGATGGATCTACAGATCCTTAGGAGCATGTGGCTCAATATAGGGAAAGGATGGAAATAAATTCAATCCCTGCCAATCTAAAAGAAGCATGCTTATGCAAGGGATTTGGTTCAACTCTCACTGGTCCAGCCTTGAAATGGCTCCTAAGTGTTCCTCCCTATTCTATTACTTCTTTTGCACATTTAATTAACATGTTTAATAATCAATTTTCTAGTAGTCGAACATTCGAACGTTTGACAAGTGATCTATACAGGGTGACTCAACCACAGGGGGAACCACTAAGAGAATACATTACTAGGTTTGGAAAGGAAGCACTTGACATCCCGAACCTGGATGTCACGACAGTAGTACAGGCATTCAAGATGGGGCTGCAAAGAGATTCACCATTCTACCAAGAGTTGGTGATGAATCCTTGCAGGACTTGGATGAAGTCAGGAACAGAACTTTGAGATTCATCCGACTTGAGGATGATAAGAAGATACAAGAGAGGATAGAGTCATCCTCAAGATATAACCATCTAATCGAAAGTCCACTCCCACATACAAACCATACAAGCATAAACCATATGTTAGACCTGATAATAAAAAGGTCAATGTGGTAGAGGATGACGATGAGGATGATTGTCCTAAATTATCAGATTATTGTTTTTCTGTGGATGTAACAGGATTGATGTATGCCATGAAGGATTTAGGGGACAAAGCAAGATGGCTAAGAAAGATAACAAGACAGGATGGAAGGACAAATCTAACTGGTATGCCTTCCACGAAGATTTCGGTCACACCACTGAAGATTGTATCGCCTTAAGGAAGGAGATAGCATATCTTTTGAGCAAAGGTCACCTTAAGGATCTCCTAGGCAAAAAGAAGTCAAGGGCTCAGGATGGCACCAACATCCCAGAAAGAGCAGCATCCCCACCTAAGGATGCTGGCATTATTAACTTTATTTCAGGTGGATCAGACATTTGTGGAACCTCATACTCAGCTGCTAAAAGGCACGCGAGGGAAACAAAGTCAGAAAAAGGAGAAAGACCTACGAAGACGACCATCCTGACAACCTCTAAAGTGATCATCTTTGAGGAAGAAGACAGAGAGAACATTCTTGACCCTCATCATGACGGTTTAGTTATTACTTTATATATTGCTAACCACTTTGTTCGCAGGATTCTTGTAGATGGAGGAAGTTCAGTGAATACCATCCAGCTTGAAGCCCTCAAAAGAATGAACATCCCGAAATCTGAAATAGTTTCCAGATCGTCAGTCCTGGTGGGCTTCAGTGGAGAAACTAAGAGCACAGTGGGTGACATCAAACTTCTTGTATATGTAGAAGGAGTGAATTCTATCCAGAGATTCTGTGTGATAGATTCCCTATCCTGCTATAATGTCATCCTAGGGAGACCTTGGATACATGACATGAAGGCAGTACCTTCAACATATCACCAGTGTGTGAAGCTGCCCACACCTTGGGGAGTTGTGAAAGTCAACAACGATCAACAGAAAGACAAGGATTGTTATACTACATCAATGAAGGCCTCATCCCGACAAGCATAGCAATTACAGCAGGATGCACAGTGTCATCCTCAGGATGTTAAAGCACATCCTGACCAGGATGTAAAAGCCGTCTGCCTCGACGACAATAACAAGGATATCACTGTGCAGATTGGTAAGAATATCCCTCTTGATATTGAACAATCACAAATTTCATTTTTTAAATGCAGGATGTCTACTTTTGCATGGAAGCATGAAGATATGACTGTCATCTCTAAGGATGTCATTACACACAAACTTGGAATTGATAAGAGTTTCAAGCCCATTCAGCAGAAAAGAAGAAAGTTTGCTCCAGGCTGCTAAAATCCAAGATGATAAGGGAAGTAAAATTCCCAAGATGTCTTGCGAACGTAGTGGTGGTTCAAAAGAAAAATGGGAAATGGAGAGTGTGTGTAGACTATACAGACCTTAACAAGGCCTTCCCTAAGGATCAATTCCCATTACCACACATAGATTCGATGGTGGATGCTACAACAGGCCACGAGATGCTGACATTCATGGATGCATCCTCAGGATTCCAAGAGATACACATGGAACCAGATGATCAAGAGGATACAACATTCATGACACCATCAGGTATATATTGTTATATAGCCATGCCATTCGGAATAAAAAACGCAGGTGCCACCTATAAAAGGCTAGTGAACATGATGTTCAAGGAACAGATTGGGGACACGATGGAGGTCTACATTGACGACATGGTAGTGAAATCCAAGAAAGCAGAGAATCATCTTCAGGATCTCAAAGAAGCCTTTGACATCCTGGATGCCTACAATATGAAATTAAATCCAGTAAAATGCCACTTTGGAGTTGGGGCTGGAAAGTTTCTTGGATACTTGGTAACAAAAAGAGGGATAGAAGCTAGCCCTGAACAAATAAAGGCCATCCTTAATCTCAAATCCCCAAGAAATATCAAGGATGTACAAAGGCTAACTGGCAGGATAGCAGCCCTGAATAGATTCATCTCAAAATCCTAAGAGAAATGCAAGGAATTTTACGACATCCTGAAGAAGAATAACAAATTCGACTGGGGACAGAGACATGAAGAAGCATTGAAGAAGCTGAAAGACTATCTTGCAGCAGCTCCATTACTAATGAAACCTGAGAATAGAGAGTCTCTCAAGCTATATCTTGCAGTTTCTGGGAATGCAATAAGTGTTGTCTTGGTAAAAGACTTCGAAGGGCAACAACATCCTGTCTATTATGTAAGTAAAACTCTATTAGATGCTGAAACCAGGTATTCACACCTCGAAAAACTCATCTTAGCTTTAATAATGGCTTCTACCAAGTTAAGGCACTATTTTGAAACACATAAAATATATATTCAAACTAATTATCCCATTAAGAATGTACTTAGAAAACCTGAAATTTCTGGAAGAATGGCAAAATGGCCAAGTTAAATTAAGTGCTTTTGACTTGGAGTACGATCCTAGAAATGCAATCAAATCACAGGCTCTAGCAGACTTTGTGGCCGATTTCAGTAGTGACATCCTGAGTGAAGTAGAGTATGAAGTTCAACAACTAAATGAAAATTTAGAAAAATGGACTCTATATACTGACTGTGCTTCGAATGCAAGAGGCACAGGTCTAGGGATACTACTAAAATCGCCACAAGGGGACAAGATACCCCATGCTATTAGATGTGCATTTAAGACAACCAATAATGAGGCAGAATATGAAGCTCTCATTGCTGGTTTACAACTTGCTAGAAACATGCATATTGTTAATATTGAAGTTTTTGTTGATTCTTTATTGATTACTAACCATTTCAATGGATCATATGCAGTAAAGGGTCAAAAGTTAGTTGTTTATCTCGAAATAGTAAAAAATTTAGCTACTTTTGTAGAATTTTCACTAACACAGGTACCTAGGGAAGAAAATGCTAAAGCCGATGCCCTAGCAAATCTGGGATCCTCTTTAAATTTACCAGAAGGGTTCAAAATTCCCATCATCCACATCCTGAAACCAGCAATTGAAGAATGGCATCTTGAGGATAGCCAAGCACATCCCGAGGATGCAGCTAAACATCCTGAGGATAAAACAGTCCATCCCGAGGATGTCACTGTTCTAGACACTCAGGTTCAAGACGTATCATCATGGATGACTCCCATAGTGAAATATTTACAAGAAGATGTCATTCCTGATGGAGAAAACGCAAAGGCTTTTAGGATGAAGGTATCAAAATTTACAATTATAGACAATATTTTGTATAGAAAATCTCTTGTAGGTCCATATTTGAGATGTCTCAACAAAGAAGAAGCAAATGAAGTACTCAAGGATATCCACGAATGAGATTGTGGGAATCACACAGGAGGAAGATCTCTCTATTTGAAGACCTTAAGAACAAGATACTACTGGCCAACTATGAAGAGGGATGCCATGCTATATTCCCAAAAGTATGATCCATGTCAAAGACACAGCAACATCCTTCACCAGCCTACTGAACCACTACATCCTATTATTTGACCATGGCCCTTCAAGAAATGGGGAATGGACATAGTAGAAAAACTACCCAAAGCCGCTGGAGGAAAGGTATTCATGCTAGTAATTACAGACTACTTCTCAAAATAGATCGAAGCTGAAGCATTTGTGCAAGTTAGAGATAAAGAGGTGGTATCATTCATCAAAAGGAATATCTTAACAAGATTTGGAGTACCCTCTGAAATTATTTGTGACAATGGCTCTCAATTCAATGGCAAAAGAACAACTGATTTTTGTGAGAGTTGGGGAATCAAGATGGTAACTTCAACACCAGTCCATCCTCAGGCTAATGGACAAGCAGAATCTTCAAATAAAATCATTGTCAACAACTTGAAGAAGAAGCTTGCGGAAAAGAAAGGGAAATGGGAAAAAGAGCTTCCATTTGTACTTTGGGCTGATATGACTACTTCCAAGAATACAACTAGTCAGACACCTTTCTCCTTGGTCTTTGGAACAGAAGCAATGCTGCCAACAGAGATGGTCATGCCTACGGCAAGGAAACACCTTCAGAATGCTACTACAAATTCTGAAACACTATTGCAGGATTTGGAAGCTGTGGATGAACTCAGGGATGTTGCTAAGTTAAGGATGGCAGTGTATCAACAAAGGATTGCTAAAGCCTACAACAAGAATATAAGGATAAGAAGATTTCAATAACGAGACTTGGTACTAAGAAAAGCCTTCCAAAACACAATGAAACCAAGTGATGGTAAGCTAGCTCCCAAGTGGGAAGGTCCATACTTGATTTACTCCGAAGCTGGCAAAGGAGCATATTGGTTATCGATGATGGAAGGAGAGATTCTAACAAGAGCTTGGAATGCTATTCACCTAAAATACTACCATGCCTAGGAATGCATGAGACTGATCTCTCTGGAAGAGAAACCATGGTCCGAATCACTGGTGGGATGAAGGTGAAGGCTGATAGAGATGAATCATCTCCATATGTAAGTATTTATCCTTAATCTATTTCGATCGATTATATTTTCACTAAACATGGTCTAGAAATAGTCCATCCTGAGAATTTTGCAGTACCATCCTGAAGATGGAATGCTTAGAAGACTAGAGGGTTGGCCACCCTCTCATCCGTTAAGGTGTCCAACACCTTCCTAAGGTTTAAAGGTTTTCACCTTTCTCATTGGGTTAGCAACCCCCGCATGGTGTGCACGTTGCTCATGTATATTTTCGGGATGGTGGGACCAATCCATGTAAAAGTGCCTGACAATTTCATTATCTTTGAGATATACATTGAGCTCTTAAGGTTTAGACATTTTTCAATGTCTCTTACGTATTTGGTCTAGTCACCAAGTCATTGTCGCCAGTTATTCCTAAGGGCCGTGTCGCCAGTTATTCTCAAGATATTACATATTGTTCTTGTCACAAAGGGGTTTGATCCCAGCTAAACCAAAGGCCTAAGTCGCCAGTATAATAACAATGTTTGCCTTTAAAGGATATTATCAAAACTTAAATATTTCTAAGAAAGGATTGTGGACTTAAAGTCTATCTCAAAGATATTACACTGGGGACATCCTCAGGATACAAGACCATCCTAAGGATGAAGAAGAATAAACTGGGGACATCCTCAGGATAACGAAGACCATCCTGAAGATGACAAAGATTTACGAAGAATGTGACAAGATCAGAAGAACTACTCAACAAGGAAAATACAAAAGGTATTGTTTGTGTTATTTCTTTACAACTTAAAGTGTTTGCTAATGTTTGCAGAATATCAAAAGAGATAAAGAACACAAGGATGATAGCATCAAAAGTTGTTACCATATATTATTAATGCATCATAGTCAAAACTTGATGTCAACCCCTGGCTTCATCCAAAACCAGGACCCATCCACCAGGGGTCAACATCTGTGGTCCAGGTCAATAGAAGATTTGGCGCTTCATCTTGAAACCAAGATCCCTCCACCCCAAACCTTATAATATCCTAAGTTATTACATATCATAATAATTGTCTGAAATTGTTCAACCTTAAAACTACCATCACAACAAAAAAAGATCAAATAAAAAAGTGGGCTCCAGCCTAGTCAATACATCCTTCATCGCCCACAGGAAGGTCCTTCACCACCTCAGAAACCTTGGCCTCTGCTGCCTTCACCTCGGCATCCTCAGGATCTTTAGCCACATCCTCAGGATGGACAACAGGAGCAGGCTCATAAACCACTTCTTTTTCGCCCAGGCTTTTAATTTTCTCCTTCCAAGCTTCGACATCCCAGGTATTCTGATCAAACCGTGGATCCTTGGCCTGGAGAGCCATCTTCACCCTGGCCTGAAAGAGAGAAATAGTGGCAGACTTGATGAGCCCATCCCTATGATCCCGTGCCACCTTCTCCTGATCCAACATGGACTTAGCATGCTCTGCCATCAGTCGCTTTAGCTCAGCTTCAATCTCTACCAGCTTGCCTTCATGATATTTGCCCTTTTCATAAGAAATCTTCTGGACTTCTTCAAGCTTGGTCTGGGCCTCATGAAGTTCTTGGGCAACAGCATCCAAGGACTTTGAGAGATATTCATGACCCTGGCAAGAAAGAAAAGGTAAGTATTCCTGACTTTTTATCACTAACATGTCAGTGTCATCCTCAGGATAGGACCATACCTGGAGAGTGAACTGGGAGATCTTGCTCAAAACATCGTCACAGCTTAAACCCTCAAAGGGGGTGATCTCCTGAGCAATGGCAGTAGCAGCGCTTGCCTTCCTTTTCTTTGAATCAGCAGCAGCCCTAGACTTAGGGTGGTTAGATGAAGGAGTAGCCATCTTGGAGCTAGAAGGAGATCGAGAGGTCACTTTGGTTGCCCTGGCATCCATGCTATCAATATCATCCAAGTCGAAGGAAGCAGGTTTCTTGGTTGAGGTTACGACAATAACAGGGTTAGCAAATAAAATAATAAACATCCCCAGGATGTAACATAACATACTCACCAGACATCATAGAGGCTTGACTGGTAGTGTAACCTTCTTCCACTTCAAAGGTCCTTTTTTATTCAGGTAACATGTAAATAACTTCACAACGAAGAAAAGCGTCGTTTACAGGAGTAGCAAACTTGGCAAACGAAGCACCTGTCAAACAAAAAGTTTCAGGGTGTTAGCATCCTCAAGATGTAACTAAAATTTTTTTCATAAAAACACTAAAAATGATTTTTTACCACTTTTTAACCAATAAAGAGGAATCTCATCCCTATGAGGAATAGAGCTTCTCTTTACAAAGAAAAATCTCGTTTTCTAGTTTTTCTCAGATTTAACCACATTAAACAGAAAGGGTGGATCCTTTTCTATAACTTGAAGAACATAACGGTGAGAACCGCGTGTCCTCAATTATAAACCTGAGCCAGGTCCCCCACTTGAAGATGGACACCATGACTTTCGACGAGCATGCTACAGACCATCAGAATCTTCCAGAGTTTAGGCATGGCTTGGGAATAAGCCATCCCAGTCATATCAAAGAAATCTTTGATGAACGTGGGAAAAGGATACCTCAACCCTAGAAGGAAAGGTAAGTACAGGAAACAAACCCATGTAGGAGATGCAAAATCAGATCTAGCATGAGGGTCATAAGGACGAAACTCGGCAGAACTCGGAAAGATTTTTGAGTTCTTTAGGGCTCGAATGTCCTTATCATCGAAAGAACAGATCTCCTGTTCAGGATGACTCAAGAGGTTTTGGGGAATGAAGTCACTTGAATTTCCCACACTCCCAGAAGCTCTTGTGGATCTTTTGGCCATCTTCGGAATATCACTAATATTTTGCAAGTATAAAAGAAAAGTGAAAGCAAGAAGAAAAAGAAATTACCTTCTTAAAAAGTCAAGTGTGATTATAAAGGATGAGATAAACTCTAGATATAGAGGGAAGAAGATGATGTTGTGTAACGGTCATCACATAATTACCGCCGAGAAAGTAGCCATTGTTATCATGACAAGACATCCCATCAGTCATCAGATAAGATATTTTGTTTAAAAAATACATTTACCTTTAAAGATATTAACGGTAACATATTTTTTGGGGACAATTGTTGGTGGTGAAAATCCTCCGGATGATTTTACCTCATATCCCTGGTGTAGCATCCTCAGGAAGCTGAAGGACTCAACTGACTTCAGGATGTAACAGTATTTCAACATGTGCACATCCTGAGAATGGACTAACGAATTACCTTTCTTATATGTGATTGCAGGTACAACTAAGTTATAATATGGATACATAAATACCCTCCAACATCTATATTATAAATCTTAGTTGAAGAAGTCAAAGATCAAAGTGTAACTCATGCAAAGCCGTAGTCCAAGGTCGAACATGAAGTTACAACTTTGACTTCATGTTCGACCTTGGACTACGGCTTTGCATGAGTTACACTTTGATCTTTGACTTTTTCAACTAAGATTTATAATATAGACGTTGGAGAGTATATATGAATCCATATTATAACTTAGTTGTACCTGCAATCACATATAAGAAAGCTAATTCGTTAGTTCATTCTCAGGATGTGCACATGCTGAAATACTGTTACATCCTGAAGTCAGTTGAGTCCTTATTATCCTGAGGATGGTACATTAGGGATATAAGGTAAAATCATCCCGAGGATTTTCACCACCAACAATTGTCCCCAAAAAATATGTTAGCGTTTATATCTTTCAAGGTAAATATATTTTTTAACCAAAATATCTTATCTGATAACTGATGGGATGTCTTGTCAGGATAACAACGGCTAGTTTCTCGGCGGTAATTATGTGATGACCGTTACAATCATCATCTTCTGCCCTCTATATCTAGAGTTTATCCCTTCCTTTATAATCACATATGATTTTCTAAGAAGGTAATTTCTTCTTCTTTCTCTCACTTTTCTTTTTACACCTGCAAAATATTAGTGATATTCCGAAGATGGCAAAAAGATCCACAAGAGCTTCGGGGAGTGTGGGAACTTTTAGTGACTTCATTCCCCAAAACCTCTTGATTCATCCTGAACAGGAGATCTGTTCTTTCGACGATAAGGAGATTCGAGCCCTAAAGAACTAGAAAATCTTCCCGAGTTCTGCTGAGTTTCGTCCGTCCTTATGACCCTCATGCAAGATCAGATTTTGCATCTCCTACCTGGGTCTGTTTCCTGTACTTACCATTCCTTCTAGGGTTGAGGTATCCTTTTCCCAACTTTATCAAAGATTTCTTTGATATGACTGGGATGGCTTATTCCCAAGCCATGCCTGAACTTTGGATGATTCTGATGGTCTGTAGCAGGCTCGTCAAAGATCATGGTGTCCATCTTCAAGTGGGGGACCTGGCTCATGTTTATAAGTTGAGGACACACGGTTCCCACCGTTATGTTCTTCAAGTTATAGAAAAGGATCCACCCTTTCTGTTTAATGTGGTAAAATCTGAGAAAAATTGGAAAACGTGGTTTTTCTTTGTTAAGAGAAGCTCTATTCCCCAAGGGGATGAGATCCCTCTTTATTGGTTAAAGAGTGGTAAAATCGTTTTTAGTGTTTTTATGAAAACAATTAGTTACATCCTGATGATGCTAACATCCTGAAATTTTTTTTTTTGTTTAACAGGTGCATCGTTTTGCCAAGTTCGCTACCCCTGTGAACGATGCTTTTCTCCGGTGTGAAGTTATTTACAAGTTACCTGAATCAGAAAGGACCTTTGAAGTGGAAGAGTGTTACACCACCAGTCAAGCCTCTATGATGTCTGGTGAGTATGTTATGTTACATCCTGGGGATGTTTACTATTTGGTTTACTAACCCTGTTATTGTCTTAGCCTAAGCCAAGAAACCTGCTTCCTTTGATCTGGATGATATTGATAGCATGGATGCCAAGGCAACCAAAGTGACCTCTCCAAGTTCCAAGATGGCTACTCCTTCATCCAACCCTCCCAAGTCTAGGGCTGCTACTGCTTCAAAGAAAAGGAAGGGGAGTGCTGCTACTGCCATTGCTCAGGAGATCACCCCTCTTGAGGGTTGAGCTGTAACGATATTTTGAGAAAGATCTCCCAATTCACTCCTCATGTATGGTCCTATCCTGAGGATACCATTGATATGTTAGTGAAAAAAATAAGGAATACTTACCTTTTCTTTTGTTGTTAGGGCCATGAATATCTGTCAAAATCTTGGATGCTGTTGCTCAAGAGCTTCATGAGGCTTAGACCAAGCTTGAGGATGTCCAGAAGATTTCTCATGATAAGGGCAGATATCTTGAAAGCAAGCTGGCATAGACTGAAGCTGAGTTGAAGAAAGTGAAGGCTGAGCATGCTAAGGCCTGTTGGATCAGGAGAAGGAGGCACAGGATCACAGGAATGGGCTCATCAAGTCTGCTACTATTTCTGTCTATCAGGCCAGGGTGAAGATGGCTCTCTAGGCCAAGGATCCATGTTTTGATCAGAATACCTGGGATTTCGAAGCCTGGAAGGAGAAAATTAAAAGCCTGGGCGGAAAAGAAGTGGTTTATGAGCCTGCTCCTGTTGCCCATCCTGAGGATGTGGCCAAGGATCCTGAGAATGCTAAAGTGAAGGCGGCAGAGGCCAAGATTGCTGAGGTGGTGAAGGACCTCCCTGTGGGCGATGAAGGATGTGTTGACTAGGCTGGAGCCCACTTTTTATTTGATCTTTGGTGGTTGTGATGGTAGTCTTAAGGTTGAACAATTTCAGACAATTATTATATTATGTAATAACTTAGGATATTGTAAGGTTTGGGGTGGAGGGATCTTGGTTTCCAAGACGAAGCCCCAAATCTTCTATTTGACCCAGACCATAGATGTTGACCCCCGGTGGATGGGTCCTGGTTTTGGATGAAGCCAGGGGTTGACATCAAGTTTTGACTATAATGCATTAATAATATATGGTAACAATCTTTTGACGCTATCATCCTTGTGTTCTTTATTTCCTTTGTTATTCTGCAAACATCAGCAAACACTTAGGATGTAATGAAATAAAAAATAATACCTTTTGTATTTTCTCTGTTGACTAGTTCTTCTAATCTTGTCATACTCTTCATAAATCCTTGTCTTCAGGATGTCCTTTATTATCCTGAGGATGTCCCCAATTTCTTCTTCATCTTTGGGATGGTCTTGCATCCTGAGGATGTCCCCAGTGTAATATCTTCAAGATAGACTTTAAGTCTACAATCCTTTCTAAGAAAGAATTAAATTTTGATAACATCCTGTAAAGGTAAATATTGTTATTATACTGGTGACTTAGGACTTTGGTTTAACTGGGATCAAACCCCTTTGTAATAACGTGGTGACAAGACCAATATGTAACATCTTGAGAATAACTGGCGACAAGGCCCTTAGGAATAACTGGTGACAAGGCCCTGGTGACTAGACCAAATACGTAAGAGACATTGAAAAATGTCTAAACCTTAAGAGCTCCATGTATATCTAAAAGATAATGAAATTGTCAGCCACTTTTACATGAACTGGTCCCACCATCCCGAAAATATACATAGGCAACGTGCGCACCAGGCAAGGGTTGCTAACCCAAGGAGAAAGGTGAAAACCGTTTAAACCTTAGGAATGTGTCAGACACCTTAACGGAGGAGAGGGTGGCCAACCCTCTAGTCTTCTAAGCATTCCATCTTCAGGATGGTACTGCAAAATTATCAGGATGGACTATTTCTAGACCATGTTTAGTGAAAATATAATCGATCGAAATAGATTAAGGATAAGTACTTACATATGGAAATGATTCATCTTTATCAGCCTTCACCTTCATCCCACCTGTGATTCGGACCATGGTTTTTCTTCCAGAGAGATCAATCACATGCATCCTAGGCATGGTAGTATTTTAAGTGAATAGCATTCCAAGCCCTTGGTAGAATCTCTCCTTCCATTGTTGATAACCAGTACACTCCTTTACCAGCTTCAAAATCGATCAATTATGGACCCCCCCACTTGGGAGCTAGCTTACCATCGCTCGGTTTCATTGTGTTTTGGAAGGCTTTTCTTAGTACCAAGTCTCCTTCTTGAAATCTTCTTATCCTGATATTTTTGTTGTAAGCTTTAGCAATCCTTTGTTGATATGCTGCCATCCTTAACTTAGCAGCATCCCTGAGTTCATCCACAGTTTCCAAGTCTTGTAGTAATGCTTCAGAATTGGTAGTTGCATCCTGAAGATGTTTCCTTGCTGTAGGCATGACCATCTCTGTTGGCAGCATCACTTCGGTTCCAAAGACCAAGGAGAAAGGTGTCTGACCAGTAGCATTCTTGGAAGTAGTCCTATCAGCCCAAAGTACAAATGGAAGTTCTTCTGCCCATTTCCCTTTCTTTTCCCCAAGCTTCTTCTTCAAGTTGTTGACAATGATTTTGTTTGAAGATTCTGCTTGTCCATTAGCTTGAGGATGGACTGGTGTTGAAGTTACCATCTTGATCCCCCAACTCTCACAAAAGTCAGTTGTTCTTTTGCTAATGAATTGAGAGCCATTGTCACAAATGATTCAGATGGTACTCCAAATCTTGTTAGGATATTCCTTTTGATGAATGAGACCACCTCTTTATCTCTAACTTGCACAAATGCTTCTGCTTCAATCCATTTTGAGAAGTAGTCTGTCATTACTAGCATGAATACCTTTCCTCCAGGAGCTTTGGGTAGTTTTCCTACTATATCCATTCCCCATTTCATGAAGGGCCATGGTGAAATAATAGGATGTAGTGGTTCAGCAGGCTGGTGAAGGATGTTGCTGTGTCTTTGGCATGGATCACATTTTTGGGAATATAGCATGGCATCCTTCTTCATAGTTGGCCAATAGTATCCTGTCCTCAAAGTCTTCGAGTAGAGAGATCTTCCTCATGTATGATTTCCACAATCTCCTTCGTGGATATCCTTGAGTACTTCGTTTGCTTCATCTCTTGTTGAGACACCTCAAATATGGACCTGCAAGAGATTTTCTATACAAGATATTGTCTATAATTGTAAATTTGGATACCTTCATCCTGAAAGCCTTTTGGTTTTCTCCATCAGGAATGACATCTTCTTGTAAATATTTCATTATGGGAGTCATCCATGATGAATCGTCTTGTGCCTGAGTGGCTAAAACAGTGATATCCTCAGGATGGACTGTTTTATCCTTAGGATGTGCCTGGCTATCCCAGGATGCCACTCTTCAATTGCTGGTTTCAGGATGTGGATGATGGGAATCCTGGATCCTTCTGGTAAATTTAAAGAGGATCCCAGATTTGCTAAGGCATCAGCTTCAGCATTTTCTTCCCTAGGTACCTGTGTTAGTGAAAACTCTACAAAAGAAGTAGCTAAATTTTTAACAATTTCAAGATAAACAACTAACTTTTGTCCTTTTACTGCATATGATCCATTGAAATGGTTAGTAATCAATAAAGAATCAACAAAGACTTCAATATTAACAATATGCATGTCTCTAGCAAGTTGTAAACCAGCAATGAGAGCTTCATATCCTGCCTCATTATTGGTTGTTTGAAATGCACATCTAATAGCATGGGGTATCTTGTCCCCTTGTGGCGATTTTAGTAGTATTCCTAGACCTGTGCCTCTTGCATTCTAAGCACCATTAGTGTATAGAGTCCATTTTTCTAAATTTTCATTTAGTTGTTGAACTTCAGACTCTACTTCACTCAGGATGTCACTACTGAAATCAGCCACAAAGTCTGCTAGAGCCTGTGATTTGATTGCATTTCTAGGCTCATACTCTAAGTCAAAAGCACTTAATTTAACTGACCATTTTGCCATTCTTCCAGACATTTCATGTTTTCTAAGTACATTCTTAATGGGATAATTAGTTTGAACATATATTTTATGTGTTTCAAAATAGTGCCTTAACTTAGTAGAAGCCATTATTAAAGCTAAGATAAGTTTTTCGAAATGTGAATACCTGGTTTCAGCATCTAGTAAGTTTTACTTACATAATAGACAGGATGTTGTTGCCCTTAGAAGTCCTTTACCAAGATAGCACTTATTGCATTCCCAGAAACTGCGAGATATAGCTTAAGAGGTTCTCCATCCTCAGATTTCATCAATAATGGAGCTGCTGCAAGATAATCTTTTAGCTTCTTCAATGCTTCTTCATGTCTCTGTCCCCAGTCGAATTTGTTATTTTTCTTCAGGATGTCATAGAACTCCTTGCATTTCTCTGAGGATTTTGAGATGAATCTATTCAGGGCTGCTATCCTGCCAATTATCCTTTGCACATCCTTGATATTTCTTGGGGATTTGATATCAAGGATGGATTTTATTTGTTCGGGGCTAGCTTCTATCCCTCTTTTTGTTACCAAATATCCAAGAAACTTTCCAGCTCCAACTCCAAAGTGGCACTTTGCTGGACTTAACTTCATGTTGTAAGCATCCAGGATGTCAAAGGCTTCTTTGAGATCCCGAAGATGATTTTCTGCTTTCTTGGATTTCACTACCATGTCATCAATGTAGACCTCCATCGTGTCCCCAATCTTTTCCTTGAACATCATGTTCACTAGCCTTTGATAGGTGGCACCTGCATTTTTTAGTCCAAATGGCATGGCAATATAACAATATATAACTGATGGTGTCATGAATGCTGTATCCGGTTCATCTGTATCTGTTGGAATCCTGAGGATGGATCCATGAATGTCAGCATCTCGTGGCCTGTTGTAGCATCCACCATCGAATCTATGTGTGGTAATGGGAATGGATCTTTAGGGCAGGCCTTGTTAAGGTCTGTATAGTCCACACACACTCTCCATTTCCATTTTTCTTTTGAACCACCACAACATTCGCCAGCCATCTTGGGAATTTTACTTCCCTTATCATCTTGGATTTTAGCAGCCTATCCACTTCTTCCTGTATGATGATATTTCTTTCTGGAGCAAACTTCCTTCTTTTTGCTGAATGGGCTTGAAACTCTTATCAATCCCAAGTTGTGGGTAATTACATCCTTAGAGATGCCAGTCATATCTTCATGCTTCCATGCAAAAGTAGACATCCTGCATTTAAGAAAGAAGATTAGTGATTGTTCAATATCATGTGGGATATTCTTACCGATTTGCACAGTGATATCCTTGTTATTGTCGTCGAGGCAGACGGCTTTTACATCCTGGTCAGGATGTACTTTAACATCCTGAGGATGGCACTGTGCATTCTCCTGTAATTGCTATGCTTGTCGGGATGAGCCTTCATTGATGTTTATAGCAATCCTTAGCTTCCTGTTGATCGCTATTGACTTTCACAACTCCCCAAGGTGTGGGTAGTTTCACACACTGATGATATGTTGAAGGGACTGCCTTCATGTCATGTATCCAGGGTTCTCCCCAGATGACATTGTAGCAGGATAGGGAATCTATCACACAGAATCTCTGGATAGAGTTCACTCCTTCTACATATACGGGTAGCTTGAATGTCACCTACTGTGCTCTTAGTTTTCCCACTGAAGCCCCACCAAGACTGATGATCTGGAAACTATTTCAGATTCCGGGATGTTCATTCTCTTAGAGCTTAAGCTGGATGATATTCACTGAACTTCCTCCATCAACGAGAATCCTGCGAACAAAGTGGTTAGCAATATATAAAGTAATAACCAAACCATCATGATGAGGGTCCAGGATGTTCTCTCGGTCTCCTCCTCAAAGCTGACACTTTAGAGATTGTCGGGATGGTCGTCTTCGTTGGTCTTTCTCCTTTTTCTGACTTTGTTTCCCTCGCTGTCTTTTAGCAGCTGAATATGAGGTTCCACAAATGTCTGATCCTCCTGAAATAAGTTATGATACCAACATCCTTAGGTGGGGATGCTGCTCTTTCTGGGATGTTGGTGCCATCCTGAGGCCTTGACTTCTTTTTGCCCAGGAGATCCTTAAGGTGACCTTTGCTCAAGAGATATGCTATCTCCTTCCTTAGGGCGATACAATCTTCAGTGGTATGACCGAAATCTTCATGGAAGGCGCACCATTTGGATTTATGTCCTTCCATCCTGTCTTGTCTCTTTTTTCGGCCATCTTGCTTTGTCCCCTAGATCCTTCATGGCATACATCAATCCTGTTACATCCACAGAAAACAATAATCTGACAATTTAGGGCAATCATCCTCATCATCATCCTCTACCACATTGACCTTTTTATTGTCAGGCCTAGCATAAGGTTTATGCTTGTATGGTTCGTATATGGGAGTGGACTTTCGATTAGGATGGTTATATTTTAGGATGACTCTATCCTCTCTTGTATCTTCTTATCATCCTCAAGTCGGATGAACCTCAAAGCTCTGTTCCAGACTTCATCCATGTTCCTGCATGGATTCATCATTGAAACTCTTGGTAGATGGTGAATCCTCTTTTGCAGCCCCATCTTGAATGCATGTACTGCTGTTGTGACATCAAGGATCGGGATGTCAAGTGCTTCCTTTCCAAACCTAGTAATGAATTCTCTTAGTGATTCCCCCTGTGGT
>JAUTDX010003511.1:0-28536 GCA_030844895.1 Ambrosia x helenae
GAACATTATTGGTTATAAACGCAAGAAGGTGAAGAGTATATAAGGAAGAAGATGAGTCATACGTGATAAATTAGATTGGAAGGGTACGACAAAATTAAAAAAAGTTGAAGTGTGTTACTTGAGATTTGTGTTGTGGTACAGTAATTGTGCAGCCTTTGCAATAAATTTTAATATATAGTAGTACTACAAAACAATAATTGTCTCACGCTTTTGCACATGACGCAAGTCCAATTCATTTTATTGAAAAACTTTTGATGTCTAGACATAAAATAATGACCCTTCAAATTATTATGAATTTTAAGAAATGGTGGTTTTTTTTATGAGCCAATTAGCCAAACATATTAATTCTTATAATTATTACGACACTTTCAGTTCTATATCCGGTTCGGCCGGTCCGATTAGGGAACCGGTAAGGACACCGGTTCAACGTCCGCTTCAGTTATGAAAACATTGTTTAAAAAGACTTAAGACTAAAGGATACATATTTCGCGGCTTAGACCACACCCTGAATTTTCAAGGTCCGGCCTGGCTATTTCATTAGAGGATCAATGTGTCTTTACTTTAATAGCATTGACCCTTTAGCGCCATACAAAACTTGGACCACAAAGCAGCCATGCACTTATGTTGATAGTATGTTACTTCTGTTGTTAAATCGTTATGATTATGTAGTTTTATGTTGTGTTGTTTGTACATCGTTTTCATATTAAACAATTTTGTTGTTTGTTTAACGCATCGTGTGGGGACGTTCGCTTACATGAGGTGTTCAGAGCTTCTAAAAGGTAGTCCTAAATGGGCTAACGTACCGGGCATGACGTCTACTAGTAGGCGCAAAGCAAAACGGTCCAAAACCTTTTCTTCGGTTGATCCAGAGACACCACTTCCGATGCTTAAAACGTCGATTTAAATGAGGATGTCGCTGAAGAGGAAGAGGAGTTTGCCCCGACCACCCGTAGAAGAAGCACGCAAAAGGGAGAAGGGCGAAGTCGTCTTCAACGGGTGGCGAAATGAAAGAAGACTTTGAAGAGATGAATCGACGACTTCAAGATATACGAGACCTTGGAGTTAGGCATTTGGACACAATGCAAGAAAAGATTCATCAAAAACAAAAAGTCTATCGCGATCCAATAGGTGAGGCAATTGGAGAAAGACATCGATGTTATGTCTAAATTGATCGATCACCTCACAGGAGAGGCATTACTCTAAGCACAAATACGTATGCAACAAATCCGTGATAAATATGGACTTTAGATTGTTTCGTCTTTTATTTTATTTTTTTAGTATGTTTCATGTTTTTTTTAATTTATGGTATTGTAATTTTATTATTTGTGTTTATTGAAATAATTTTTAGTGAAATATTATTTCTTTTAAATTTTAAAATAATAATAATTAGGTAATCATTGCAAGGTGCATTGTTAGCTTGAAATTACTACACGCTTTTTAATTTCAAGCCCCACAATGCCTCATGTATGACTAGGATGCTACATATCATATAATGCCTCATTGTGTAGCTTGAAATTTCACCCCACTTACGCATATGATGATAGAATGAGTGGTGTAAAATACTCGGCATGTATATGGTCCTAGAACTTCTGTCCATAAGGGGAGGTAATGACTTTTCATAATTACAAGGACATTAAAGCAACTGGCTAAGAGCACCAATGTGACAACTAGGATTATACATCCTCTGGTATTACATACTATGGGTGTACATCACATTTAGATATGTGCAGCCTACTATTAATGTGTAATGTAGATCAATATGTATGAATTCTAATAAGAGGTGTATGATTCTTAAATACCTTTATATATAGAACATCAATTGACTATACTTTTTATTTTATTATTTTTTTTAATATATATATACATATATATATAGGGTAGGGTTCTTGTAGGAAAATTGTTTTGTGTGAGAAGTGTAGGAAGGATTAAAAATTGATATGTATGCATCATTTTTTTGGACGTATTCATAATGTTTTGGATTGTTTTGATTAGAAAAACAACAAACATAACAAATTAATAACCGAAAACAATGTATTTATAGGCTTAAAAACTATGTCAAGAACATTTAAGCATAGTGTTTAATTAATTACTAGGTGTTTTATCTGTAATTTAAATTTAAATGACTATAATACGTTGGATTGTGTTTTAAATTTTTGTATATTGTTGTGTTAAAGTGTTTTTCAAGCCAAAACAACCAAAACATTATTCCAAAATAAAAAACATGATGACTACATGTCAATTCTTAAATCCTTCTCACGCTTCTCACAAACAAATCAATTTTCCTACAGGATCCTCTACCTATATATAATATAATATATATATATATATATATATATATATATACTATATTAATAAGCATATAGGAAGGGCAGAAATGGTCATTTGCTACATTACAAGCTTTGAAAGCATATGTACAATAATCCAATGCATAAAACTCTTAAGTGCAAGCTTAGATGCATCATGTACAAGCCCCCCTAAGCCTAAGAAAAAAACACGGGTATATTGAAAACAAATTAGCGGTTTCTCATTATCAACCTCATTATCCGCCCCATCCCATCTGCTTTCTCTCTCTAGGTTTCAAGATCTATCTATCCAGACACCAAATCAGGGCAGGATGGAGCTGAAGGAGGCCAAAAGATCTAGGGTTTCAAGATCTCTTTATCCACACACTCTTCTCGGTATCCTTTCTCCCTTTGCGGTTCTCAGATCCGTTGTATACCTTTTATCCTTTTATAATTTGTTTCTTTATCTTGATGGGTTTTTGGTTTCTTATCATTGTGAATGTTAGATCTGATAATATAGGAGAAATCAGGTTGTTTATGAAGCTTGTTTATTTATGTGTGTGTGTTCCTTAG
Organism: Ambrosia x helenae; assembly: GCA_030844895.1. NCBI lineage: Eukaryota > Viridiplantae > Streptophyta > Magnoliopsida > Asterales > Asteraceae > Ambrosia > Ambrosia x helenae. The sequence continues at coordinate 2,856 of JAUTDX010003511.1, forward strand.
TGAGCTACGTGAATATTATGTGTGTGTTATTTTTTAAAGAAAATTTGATTTAGGTTTTCATTATATAGGGGATATGAGTCCAGATCTGAAGGAGATGGTTGTAACAGCCGACTGCCAATAAGCTATGACGACAACAGCCTTCCGGCGAATACAATGGTAAGGAAGAGAGACTATGACCATCATCACCATCGTCCCTTTCGATGATCTGCAGTTGCTGTTACGGTAAATTCATTTAGGCACAAAATTAGGGATCTCAAAGTGGCTTGCTATTTGTGTTTTTTTACTGAAGTATTTAGCGTTTTGTTTCAGATTTGATACTTGATTTCACGTCAAAAGGCTCGCATCAAAATTTCAAAACGTAAGTGAATATTTTCTGTTTTGATAACATGAGATGGAGTTGATATGTGTATATATGAATGTGTGTTTTTTCTCATCATCTTTCCACCAAATGTGAAGTGGGATTTGATTTACTTGGAACCTTCTTATTCTTTGATTCTTTTCTTTCATGGATTATTCTTAATTTTAATTGTAGATTTTTTTAATATCTTTTATTATTTTACTAGATCTTGTGGCTATTTGCTAACATCATATTATCATAAACCTCTTTGCTGATTATTATTTACAGCTATGTGATTATTCACTGCATTGGCCTTCATACAGAAGGTTTATATGGATTTTTACTGAATTCACACATAAATAAATGTGATTACTTTTGAATGATAGTTAAAAGCTTCGACTTTTATAGATGTGGCAATGTTGACCCACTTACATAAGTGTGTGTCATATTGGTATGTGTCATATTGGTTTGTTTTTTTTAATCTCAAACGGGTCAAATAAAATAAATTGCTAAAGGGCATATCAGGAACTAAGGTGTGCTGAGTTTTGATGGTGAATACTTTAGGTGTACTTTTTAAAAAGACTAGTGGAATGCCCGTACGTTGCGGCGGGTGTTCCGGTTGACATTTTATGAAACGCAGTAGTATTTTTTGTTACTACCAGGTTGGTGACAAAATTGAAAGCCAATAAAGGGACAACATATTATTAAGTTTTTTATTATGCTAGGAAGTAAGTTTATTCGAAAAGTAATACGGTGATCATGTGATGGTGGCGATACTATTCTGGATAGTATATGCGTAAGTGATTTTGTAGGTTATATAGTTATAGTACAAGTGGATAATGCAATAAGGGGTATTATGGGGAACTTTTACATGACATATCTATGTTAAAGCTTGAGTCTCTTGATATCCCATCTTAAATTTGTGTATAATTACTATTGTAGACATGTCTCCTCCTTAATAAGGTAACATAGATATTATGATAGGAAGTAAGTTTATTCGAAAAGTAATACGGTGATCATGTGATGGTGGCGATACTATTCTGGATAGTATATGCGTAAGTGATTTTGTAGGTTTATATAGTTATAGTACAAGTGGATAATGCAATAAGGGGTATTATGGGGAAATTTTACATGACATATCTATGTTAAAGCTTGAGTCTCTTGATATCCCATCTTAAAATTTGTGTATAATTACTATTGTAGACATGTCTCCTCCTTAATAAGGTAACATAGATTGAATCTTGATCTTGTTAATGTATGTTTCTGTTTCTTGAACAACAAATTAAAATAAATGAATCTTGATCCTATTAGTGAGTGCAGGTTCAATAAATGTTGTGTTTTTGAGCTCAAGAATGGTAAAATAGAACGAAGAAGTTTGCTTTTTAGGTGATGGTTTCGCTCTGGTGGTTGCTGTTCGACGGAATGGGGAGGAAGGTTCGTATAATATTAGTTTGTGTCTACTCAGTTATTCTACAATTTATTGTCTGAAAACTCAGTTCCTATACACTTTGAAGTAGATTGTTTAGTAACAATAAAAAGTTTTTTTTTCAGAAATGGCAAACATGTTGGATAACCAGAGTAGGTTCCTATAAATGAACTGAGACATTTATACAAGCATGCTTCTAACTCTTATTTGATTTATTCAAGTGTAGATGTAACTGTTGCTTTGTTTACTCATGGTTGTTTGTGGTGACTAATAGCAACAGGGACGGACCACAGGAGGGTCAGGATGTCAGCTGACCCTCCGGCGCCGAGCTCTAGTTAACCTGTGTATGCGACGGAGATACATTTTTTATATTTTGACCCTTAAAGATTTATCATCTAGTACAGTTAATACGAAGAAAAAAGAGTAAAAAATAGCATTTTCAAGAAGCTGCAGAGGCCGCGAGGAACTATTTAACTTTGCTGTTGAAGAAGGAGATATACTGAAGAAGAAGAAAAAGAAGAAGAAAAGGAAGAAGACAAGTGTTCTTTGGGTTAATAAATAACAAAAACAAAAAATAATAATTAATTATATAATGTTCAGACTACAAAAGTACATAAAGTGACCTATTCCTACCCATTTTCAACATTCTATCACTTAGTTTGCTTTTAAATATAATTTTTGTAAAAAAAGGTGTCACACTTTTGTTTAATAAATAGTTAATAGTGTATTTCTAACATGTATTGTTAGGATATCATTTTAGATAGATAATGAGTTAAAAAAACGCTTAAGAAAAGGTAAAAACCTAAAACCAAACACAATGGATACCTAAAGCCTTTAACTAACAATAACATTTTAAATTAAGAGTTCAATAATAATATATCAATACTCTAGCGAATGTAAAAAAAATCGAGTTCGACCCCCCAGTAAAAGTTCTGGTTCCGCCACTGAATAGCAAAGTGGTGTTGCCCAATTGCATCCATTCTTAGCTTGGTTACTTCTAGATCATTGAAGCTTCAGGAGAACCCTGAGGTAAGAGCATTGATTTATTGAAGTTTCTAATGTTTAGATTCCTTGCATAAAATTAACTTTTTGGTTTATATGTTTTTTATTAAATAAAGGTTAAGGTTGTCCCAATGGGGAGCTACCAAAAAACATGCATCGATCTGGTCAAAGGGTAAAAGAAGGTTTGATTAAAAAAGAAAGACGTCACATGGGTCAAAAGTCGCCTGAAGTGTATTTTTCATACAATAAAGCAATAACAGTGTGCTTCAAAATTTCTGCACTATCTTGGATTAAATATTCTGCACTGTTTTGGATTAAAGATTCTGCACAAAGATGGAGATAATTTTTTTAAACTTTATGCATTCTTTTTTGAAAATGTTGCACTATTGTGCGTCAAAATTTCTGCACTGTTTTGGATTAAAAATTCTGTACTGTAAAAATTCTGCACTGTTTTGGGTTAAATTTCTGCACTGTTTTGGGTTAAATTTCTACACTGTTTTGGATTAAAAATTCTGCACTGTTTTGGATTAAAAATTCTGCACTGTTTTGGGTCGATTTCTGCATTGTTTTGGGTCGATTTTTGCACTGTTTTGGGTTAAATTTCTGCACTGTTGCACTTAAAATATTGAACTGAACTGGGTTAAAATGCTGCATTGTTTGGGGTTGAAATTGATTTTTTTTTTTAACCAAACATGTTGAATCGGTTTAAGTTGCCCAAAATATATCATTGTCAGCTAAACCTGACTTGTATTCTTTGGGCAAACCAAGCTGCCTCATCTTTTAATTTGATCCATTTAAGTTACTACAAGCCAACCTATTTATAATTAAATTGGTCGAATTAGCACCCCTAGAAATGGAACATGTTTCAAAGATTGTGGTAGATGAGGCCTTGAAAGTCCCTTTACATTTGCTGCAAAAATAAAATATAAATCAGGAGAGAAGGTTAAAAAAGTTCTTGCATTTGGGTTACCTAGAAATCCAGTCAACTGTTTGTTTTAAAATGGTGAAAATGTTGAAAGAGTGTAGAGTGTACAAAATGGTGAAAGAGTTCAGCTTCAGAATTGGTCTGCCCACAAGAGTTTCCTAAAAGGGTGAAAGACTCCAAAAGGGGAAATGGTCTGCTGCCCACTTCAATAGTGCTCTGGTACAAAGTCACACCTTTATAGTTGCAATGGGGTTAAACAATAGGGTCTTGTGAACTAGGGCTTGAACCCATGTACAACATATTCTATAAGTATCAAGCTTCCATTAATTGTATAAAATCAAGGATAAAGTTCACTAATTTTGGTTTGTGATTTATGAATTCCCTTCCCATATCGATTCAAAATTTCTTATCCTAGACATGTTGTCATTAATGTCTTGCACATTTTTTTATTAATGTAACTTATTTATAGAATTTGAATCAGAGAATATGACATCTACTACACATCTATGTTTTTGATATAAAGGAATATATAACAAACTGACTCATCGCGCTTCAACTCAGCACTTCATGCATTTATGTTGTTTTCTCCAAATTTTTATTTTCATCATTCATGCAGAGCGCCACAAAGTCATAATCATAAGTTTGATTGTCTATTGGTTGTTTGATACATAACTTATATTAATGTTTTGCTGGTAAAAAGACTAATGAAAAATGAATGTTTTCAGGTGCACCCTATTAAACAAGGAAGTTGAAGATCTGGGTATGAGATTCGCTTTTGTAGCTGCGCGAATGAGCTTTTGGAAGTGATTAAAAATGTAGATGCTGAGATTGATTTTTTTTTTTTATTGTAAAGAGGCTAACCACCTTGGTCACACAATCTACGAGAGGTGTATTTATTTTACAAAATTTTAATATTCGTTAGTTAATTCTGGCCCATTTATGTTTTTCCACTTATATTATTTTTTGATTCCACCCGTTTGCAGGTTAGTCTTAGAACACATTAATGTATAAATTGGTTTACTGTTACAAGTTAGTCTTTTATTCATAACTCACCAACCAGCTTTTCTAAATAATTTTATTCAATTTAGGGGCTATACCGTGGTATTAATGATGAAAAAAATCTTGGACATGATATTGTTAATGCTAACTATAAGTATTTTTGTTATGTTTTGACTCAAGCTTGAGTTAGCTTAAAAATACGGGCATCATGCCTTATGGACATGATGCGATGCTATAAATGCATCAAGTGAAGCGATGTGCTGAGATTATTTGATGCGAGACAGATGTGCTACTAATTGCGTAATGCGGTGGCTTGCATGATGCAGGTGGATGTCCGCAATATGAAGTTAAATGGATGTTTGCCCAAAATAGAGCTTTGTAAAACTAAATGGTTAGAATTGATTAGAATTTTGAATTGGGTTTGACCTTTTACCAATGTAGCTTTTTTCCTAACTTGACTTTGCTAAAAAAGCTACATTGTAACTTGAATTTGAAACTTTTTAAAGCACTCGAATCCTTTCACATTTATTTTCTTTACCTTTTCATATATATAGCTAGGTCATTAGTCAATAATAATATATTCTTTAAATCTCTCATACTTCAAAGGTCACTGTAATCACAATATCCCATGGGGTCTTTAAAAAAAGAAAAGAGCAGGTTTCTTCTTTGTTATGCTTTATCAGCCAGTTCTTGCTTCATATGATAAATTTGGATAATGCACTAGCACAGCCTTCATAGGGGCAGGAGGAGGCGACCCCCCTTGAAATTATCGCTAAGAAGTTCTGATTATATAGTATCCGTATACAATTTTATTTTGGTATATACGGTTCCGACCCATAACCGGTGACTCCCCCCCCCCCCCGAAATTTCCGCTCAAACTTCACCACTGGATATATAAGATATCAAACAAGTCTTAAAACTAACAAACATTCATTAAATCTATCACGAGAGGGTTGATATTCTAATAGAAAACGAGTACCACATTGTAAATTGTTGTCGCCGCCGCATCGCGCGAGTTTCTTACTAGTATATATATATATATATATATTAATGATGTTTTAAACCTATAAATATAATTTACGATTGTGGGCTTAAAATTTTTTAGGCTAAAGCATATAATAAAATTAAGGCTCTTTTCAGAAGGAAAAAAAAAAGTTTTAGATCCTAAGATTCATATATCATGTTAGAAAATGCTTGCAGTGTATAGATGGAGAACTAAAAAAATAAACAAACAACAACAAAATAGCTAAAACAATAGTGAACCGGGCTTGTGTTTGACACAATTCATTAAATGGATTCACTCTGTTCCCAGGATACATCGGTTCTCAATAGTGATGGTACACTGCCGGAGTTGCTCACTTGTCTGAAAGATAATCGGACTTCGTTTGCCTTCTGTGTTGTTTTCTGCGTATATGTGTGTGTCTACTGCATAGACCACTACTATGCTCTTATAGAATTTGTAAATGGTTTAAGAACGAAACTGCTCTAGAAATGTCAATTAAGTGAAGCTTAATGTCTCGTTTAATTGCAGTGAAGGACCAGGAGACTCAAAACTGTCTCTAGAAACTTCTAGTTACGTAAAATAAAACTAAAAAACCGGGTAGCAAAACCCAGCATCACGTGGACCCGGATTTTTGGAGTGACATTCATGTCTGCAGGTTGCGTGGGTGTCATGTTAGTTCATATTTTTTTTCTGACGCAGAACCCGTTTTGCAACCTCCCTGCGCGGGTAGGTTCTCAAGTAAAATATAACAAGAAGAATTTAATATCTTCGGTTTCCATATATAAACCAACCAATGTGGGACAATGAGTCTAAGTGACTCACATTCACACACAAAAATTCCAACTAACCCCCACATGAATGGGAGTCATTCTCAGAAATAGGCTCATTCCGATTAAATTTCAATAGTTAAGTTTCGCATACGATAAGGAGGTGCCACCCTTTGAACCTTCGCTCTTGAAACGCATATAGTCCACTGGCTCTGAGTACAAAGCGATGTCTTTGAACTCGTCTTCCATTGGTGTAGACGACATTACACTTCACACAAGACTCTCCCTGACAACGTCAAGTCCTCATAGTTGTGTCCATTATGGTCATGGACACGTACTTGGTTTTGCGAGAGGTATTTAGTATTGTGTCCCAACAATACCCTTTGAAGCGACCCCACTTCTCTCTCACATAGGTGATTCACTAAGAATGGTTACCTCAGTCGAATCATTAAAAGCCATAGGCTTACCCTCAAATTTGTCACTTTTAGGAATGGACTAGGAAACTTATCAAATTTCTATGGCAAACTCCCTTTTTCGAAGCCCATGGTTTCAACCAAGTATCCCCCACAGTGACCTCACCCGTTCACACAAATAGATTGTCTGATTGAACTCAGATCTTGGGATCTTCGGTCAGCTGAGTTAGGTTTCTTCACATGACCTTAGTTTTACAAGGGCTTTAGTGCTAATCGCATGGACGACTTTTGAACAAACTCTCTGCTTAAGCCTTTGGTTAGCGGATCTATGATGTTATCCTTTAACCTCACATAGTCAACAGTGATAACTGCTTTAGAGTTTGGTTGTCGTACTGTGTTATGCCTACCTCTTATATGTATGTTCTTACTGTTATACATTGTGCTATGAGCTCTGCCAATTGCCGATTGTCTATCACGATGATGAAGAGGAAGAAGAAGGTGACGATGATGTGGAAGATGACGAGGAAGATGATGAGGGTAATGATGATGATATTGATGGCAATGATGACGATGATGATGATGGTAAGGGTGATAGTGGTGATCCAGGAAACACAGGTGCAGGTTCGTCTTCTGGTGCGGAAGAACGTTGCACCAAAAGCGAACATGGCACCCGGGACAAGGATCCCAAAGATAGTTCATCTACTCAGGGGGAGTCCAATGCTGATGCTATCAAGAGATTGAAAGATTACATCTTGACTGGATCGGTGCCACTCGATATTGCTGAGCCTTTGAGGAATCTGTTCTTAATTGATGACAATGGCAATCCTTTGAAGATTATCTCACCTCTAAGATATGGAGGAGGGAGAGATTCCACCTGAACTCTCCAAAGAAGACATTGCAAAGGTTTATGGTTTGACACTTGGAGAATCTTCCAGTGGCAGCCATACTCCTCCAGAACTGGATCCCAGGCATAACGAAGTGGAAATGGAAGATATAACGCATGAAAAGTATCCATAATATACTTCAACAATGATTCCACAGGGATTCCAGATATAGATGATGATATGATCAACAAAGCTGAAGATCAACTTCGTTCTGCGCCTACAACTATTCGTGATGAAGTCATGTACAGAAATGAATGCATTGTCAGACTGTGCTCTCAGTGGTTTCCATCGGTAGCTGAACGTACTGTGAAGAAAGGGCAAGAACAAGCTGCGGTTTTCAAGAAAAATTATTCAAAGATGACGGGCAAGGTTCTTAGCTGGGCGTACATCAATCATGCTAAAGTTTTCAGCATCAAATGGAAGGAAGGGCTATTGTACTTCAGTTGGTATAGCAAGATCAGAAGCCTTCCTTTCTGGTACGTTCGAGATTTGGTACGTCTGCAACCACTGTATTAGCAGATGTGCCCTGGTTTTGAGTCGTTTTACAACATTCTGAAGAGATAAAGTCATGAAGGTTGGGAGACTTTCAAGCCTTAGTATCCAAGTCCTACAAGACTAAGGTGCTGCATCCCAAGACTGGTTATCCGATCTGGGAACATAAGATCAAGCCTCCAGACTGCGTGTCCAAGATCCTGATTGCTCGTATGGAACAAAACTTTCATTCAAAGTTCTGGTTTTGGTATTATGATGATTTCACAACAGAAGCAATGATCGTGTTGGATAACGCACCAAAGATATGTAGAAAGATTAGAGTCTCGAATCCTATGTGACTGGTGATTCTCTCAAAAGCTGACATTGCCACGTTATATCATTATCCGATTCAGCATCTCGAACCGGAATCTAAACAAGCCCTTAAGTTTCAACGAGAGATCTGGTTCTGTTATGCTTTCAAAATTAATGCAGGTTGTGATTGGATGAAGATTAGCAGGATTAGGACTGCGAAGGCTTAGAAGATCAAGTGTTGCTGCTTGAAGTTTTTGAAGATTCTGAAGTTTTGAAGACATACTAGTTAGGTCCAAGGGGGAGTCTGTTAGTACATGTATGTTAGATGTCCCTATCCTAGTATAGGTGTTTGTTTAACATTTTGTACGTGTTTGGATGTGTTTTGTATGTTAAAGGGGATGTTTGGTAGGCTGCACACAACTAGGTCCTTGTGGCACGACTAGCTTAGCTAGTCATGTGGGCCTAAAGACGACTAGCAAGCTAGTCACCCCACCTAGTCGTGTGGCATATAGCTAGTCTCCCCTAGGGCCTGGGACGACTAGCAGCAGGTATAAATACTACCAATCATTGTCCTAACCATTTCACCTGTCATTTCACACATTCCAACACCCTAAGTCCTACGTTTTCGGGTCTATAATATGTATTGTACATTTGTGCTCTATTTCTAATACGATTACAACCTTTAAACCATCTTGTGTGTTTTTCTGATAACTCGCTATTGTGTTTGTTGACGTTTTTGTTATTCGAACATCATCTAGTGGATTCCGCACACTAGGTGAACCAGCTCGTGATATTGGGTTATCCGAAAACGATCCTTCATTGAGGAACTCGTCAAACACCTCCTTGATCTACCTGCGGAGGGGCTTTCATGTAGGCCCAGTGAGCAAGATAAAAAGGGAGGTGGAGGAACCATTAAGCAATGCCTTCAAAAAGTGGCGGATGGGCATTACACAACTGCGGTTAAGGTCCTGTGTTCATCAGGGGTCGCGCCGCTTGGAGATGACATCTTGACAGCCTTGATAGATAAACACCCTATTGTGGACCCTCCGACCAAGCCGTCCACCATGCCATCGGAGCCAGCTCTACAGGTTGACGTCGATTGTGTGTTGGCATGTATTAAGTCCTTCCCGAAAGGGACCTCTTTTGGGAGGGATGGTTTACGGGCTTAACATATTGTCTAGACACTTTTGGACGTGTAGGTGCACTAGTTTGTTCTATATATCTCTCCGCAAGCATACACGCACTCGTAACCACATCTTGCTCTAACTCTTCATCTGTCGATTCACCCTCATCACCTAGAAAACTCTTTGTAATATTGCTTGACAACGGATGATGACGCGAGGAAAGCCATTTTTTTAAAATATTGTGGTGTGTTTTTTGTTGGATGGTTGAATGGTTTGTGTTATGGTGTTGTAGTATGGTTATGGATTATGGTGGTGTTGTAATATATTGATTTGAGAAAAAAATAAAAATAAAATAAACTAACCGTTATAAATCGAGTCGTTGAAGAAAGAGAGGGAGTCGTTGGAGAGGTAAGTTGTCACCATTTGATTGGTGATGACTTTGTGTTGTTGAGCGTTAAATTATTAAGCCCCCCCCCCCCCAAAAAAAAACAAATTAGCGCCCTGGTGTAGTGGCGTTCCCGGCGCTAATTTGGTTTTAGCGCTGATGTTAACGCCCCATTACGAGCAGTCTTATAGTCTAAACACTGATAGTTAGCATGTAAAAGTATAGATGAAAGAAAACCCGAAACAAGCATAGAATTTTTAAAAAATTAAAATATTTTTTTTGGTGTACGTCGTTTATTATAAAGATTTTTTTTTTTTTGAATATTTACTTTCATTCAACAACGGACAATCCTCAAAACCGAGGATCTCCAAAAAACACAACAATTACAAAGAGTATATAGGCGACTTGACCCAATTCTTCCACATAACATTCTTGGTTCTAGATCTACTCCTAAACCACATATAAGAAAGTGATTTGATGGACGCAACAACTTCAAAAACCTTTGGCTCTTTATCTCTAAATATCTTGCCATTTCTCGCTCCCTAAATATCCCAAACGGTGATGATGTATATGCCGCAAATCAATTTCCTGCAGAGTTTATCCTTAGATGCAGATCTGTAGCAAGATAAAAGATCTCGGGTATCGACGAAGGACTGATTAAGTAAACCACACCATCTACCAATGGACGATAAGACCCCAAACGTAAAACCACAATCTACAAAAAGGTGATCGGTCGTCTCAGGAACTGCATTGCACAGGCTGCACATGTCTGAAATTAATAAAACTCAATGCTTTAACAGGGCCGAAGCAGTAGGCAAGCGCCCCATTTCGGCTCGCCAAGCTAAGATATTGCATTTTAGCGGAACCCATGCCACCCATTTGTACTTGAACCAGTCCCAAAGATCCTATTGTTCATCATCAGTTGCTTCACAACTTTAATAGAGAACTCCTCGTCGGAAAAGATAATAGAGGCTAGAACTTTTGACAGAGAAGACCACTCATAAACTACTTGCTCAGAGACCGGAACGCTTGGTACAATGATCATCCAGAAGGCATAACCATCTTCTTCCTTCCAATACTCGCTAACCACGCATCTCTTGTTAGGAGCCATAGAAAATAAACCGGGGTAGATCTCTTTTAGGGGACCATCCAAAATCCAATGATCTAACTAGGGTTGTAAACAAACCAAACGTTCGGTGTACAGTTCATAAACCGTTTGGCGGGATGTTCGTTTGTGTCCATTGTTTAATAAATGAACACAAACGAATGTCTCGTTCGTTCGATTGCGTTCGTGAGCATTCAGCAATGTGTTGTTTACGTTCATTTGTTTATATCTATTCGTGTATGTTTGTTTATGTTCGATCACTAGTTAAAATTTAAAAGTTTATAGTCTTTCAGTTTCTTTCCTGACTTTTATTTCCCCTCCTAAACTTTTTCCCCTTTATACATTAAATATTTAAGTAATGTTTTGATCATTCTTGCATTAAAAAAACATCAATCTTTTTAGCTGTTAGTCTTACTATACTAATGAAAAATCTCAACCTTTTGCTATGATTCCTTAGTAAATAATTAAAGATGCTACTACTTTTGACTGCATAGTTATAATGCAAGTTTATGTATCATTGTCTAATTAATACTCCCTCCGTCCCATTAGAAGTGTCTTAGTTTGAAAAATACAAAGTTTTAGGCACATTAAATGATTGCTTTTTTTATTTGCCAAATGACAATAATACCCTTGTCATATGTGGGTCCATCATATTCTTTGTTTATTTTAGTTGTGTTTTTAAGGGTAAATGTGGAAGTTGGCTAATAATTTTTTAAAGTGGACACATGAAATTGGACAAATAAAAAAGGGAATATGGACACTTCTAATGGGACGGGGGGAGTATTTGTTTTTATATGGTCACAAGAAATCGAAGAATGTGTAGAGTTTAAGAAAGTTGGATATTGACGAATCTAGACAATTTTTAAGATAATTATGAACTTTTGAATTAGGAATATCATGTATTCATGCCTAAGTAATTTTAGATAATTATGTCTAAGTTAGTACAATTTGACTTATCGTTTAGTGGATGTACTTTATCTAACAGTTAATACTAACAATGTTTTTTTAGTTAGTAGCATATTAAATGTTTGTTTTTGTTTGTTTGTGTTCAAGACCTGTGTTCACGAACAGTTCGCAAACAACTGAATTTCTTAACAAACACAAAAATAGAATTATGTTCGTTAGTGTGTTCGTGAACGGTTCGTTTATCCAAGAAACCTTAACTAACAAACAAACACGAATAAAGCCTTGTTCATGTTCGTTTGGTTCGTTTACAGCCCTAGATCTAACCAAAACCAAATATGTCTACCATCGCCAATAACCCCTTTGAAACAGCCCGAGAAAGAAACGTCCCCAAACTTCAACCTATCACCAATTTTAGCGATAGCCCTCCAACATCCGCTAGAACCGGCTTTAGAAGACAAAAGCGACCAACAACTTCTACCCGAGTGACAAGCTTCTATAACCTTTCTCCAAAGACTTGAAACTTCACTTTTGAAGTGCCATACCCATTTAGACAAAAGGGCCTCATTAGTATCTTTAATCCTCGACAAACCCAAACCACCAACTTTTCTAGGAGCCGTAACCCTCTCCCAAAAAAAGAACTAATATAAAGAAACAAAAAAAGAAAACAAAACAAAGGTATCCTTGACATATATGAAACAACCTGCAAAATCAATTATTCTTTGAGAAATAAACAATACATTCAACAAGACAGCAATCAAACAGTAATGCAATGAACCTAAATCATATATGAATCTAGACCGGTGTTGAAGTTGCTAATAAAAACGTCCATCTCTGTAGCCGAAAGGGAGACGCCAATTTCCAGATCTTCATCTGATTCTTTACATGAACTAATGGATATCGATCCAGTATAATCTATCGAAACCGTTTCATGCTTTCTCGGCTTCCCAAATCCGAAATCTAAGTCATAAAATTTAAGCTTTGGTGTTCCAGCGACGCCCATAATCTTCGTCGGCCACCCATTGGGAAACAAATTCTCAATCGGCCCTATATCTTTCACCACACCATCCTTATCGTTCAACATCTTATGTAGATTCTCCCCAATCAGTTTAGCTGCCGTTAGAAATCCTTCCTTTTCTTTTAGAATAGTGGTCCTTGCTAAAGTCATGCATGGCATGACACAGTTGCCGAAGTAAGCGGCTGGGATCGATGGATCCAATCGCGACCTGCAATCGATGACAAAGGTAAATAGTGCTAACTCATCATTGTGTAAGTTGGCTACACAGCTCCAAATATAGGCACATGCCACAGTAAAAGATGATACATGTGCTAACGTTGGGTGTCGGGTTGAAACCAGTTTTTTCAAGCCATTGATCGCGGTTCTAGCCAAGATAAATGTGGCTCGGACCTTATCAGTTGGTCCGGAAAGTCTTGGAAGTTTGTACTCTTCGTTAAAGGTTTCAAACTTGGCGTTTCTTATATAACTTTCATCTAGTTTCGAGTATTTTACCAATCTATCATAAACCGGCAAGGTTCCATTAGCCAAAAATGGATCATCAGAACAACCAGATTGAGCAATCGACGTCCATGCCTTGAGGAAACAATACCTGGTGCTAGCATCACCAAGGGTGTGGTGATTTGTCATTCCGATAGAAATTCCACAATTGGGAAAAAGTGTCACTTGAACCGCGAATACTGGGATTGTAATGTAATCAGACACTTTAGTAGTGCGTCCAAGAAGAGGTATAAGATGATAAAACTTGTCACATTCTCGAGGGTGATTTCCTGTGAGATAGTTGAAATCAAGATTACACTCTGCAAAAGTAACCGCGACAGAATCACCTTCAACATAACGAATTTCTGGTTTTCTAGTACTAGTAGGGAATATGGTCAGTTTACCAACAAAAGGGAAAAAATGTTGAAGGGTGATGGATAATGATTGTGTAAGATTGGGAACAATAGTTTCAATAAACTGAGTTTTAGTGATTGGGAGCTCATAAAAGAAGAGTGTGTGTACGACATCAGGGATAATTAGCCATAAAATGTCGAAGAAAGTTAGCGGCAGCGACTTGGGGCCTATGGTGGCGGGTGGTGGTGACACTAGCGACTGTTGAATAACAGCCAAGGTGGGCAGGGAATCCACATCGCTCATATCTTTTGGATAGTTCGATACAACAAAAAAAAAAAATTAGAGGGAGCTAATACGTTATTAAGGGATGATGGTGATGATAAGATAAAAAAACACTCATGATTGGCTAATTGTATATGTTTTCCTTGTTTTTTTTTCTGAATATACTATCTCCTTAAAAAATTTGGAAAGATTTTAAATCTAGATTAGTCGGGAATTTTTTTTGGTGTGCATGGATCGAACCTATGACTTACCCCAGGATGGAAACCCCTGAAGGAAAACTCACCCTACCTCAAACCAGCTGTGTTGGAGAACATTGGCTAAATTAGTTGATGATGTATAAGGAGATAGTATATTCAGAAAAAAACAAGGAAATCATATACAATTAGCCAATTATGAGTGTTTTTTTTAATGTTATCATCACCCCATCATCCCTTAATAACTTATTAGTTCATCTAATTTTTTTGTTGTATCGAACTATCCAAAGATATGAGCGATGTGGTTTCACTGCCCACCTTGGCTGTTATTCACCAGTTAAAAGTGTCATAGTTTTATTCTTAACAGTCATAAATCATATAAAAACTTTATAGGACATAACTTGGGTTTAGTATCATACCTCTTCAAATAACTAGAACAAATTCAAGACGAATCTGTTCATACTAAATCCTAATCGATAAAGTAAAGAGAGAAAACGAGAGACACGATGCTGGAAATATATATGATCTGAATCTTCTAGATGCCCTAAACACCGGCTTATATAGCTTCACTATATGATACTCGAGGTGCACAAATCTCGTTTATAATAATCTGGTTCCAGTATGAAACCGGGTTTGTATATAATAGGGTATATGAAAGTCGGGTGTTTTAGAGAAACCGATGGGGCTCAGGTACGAGTATTGAGGAGTACCATACCCTATATAACCAGGTAGCGTATAATCGGATTCCAGTATAGCCGGGTATGGGTCCAGATATTAATACCCGGTTTTGAAAAATAAGTTTTTTATAATTACGTTACAAGGAAATAATTTCGTTTAAGAATTAAATTTGATTTCTAATTTGTAAAAATAATAATATAGATTACAATAACATAAGTTGACTAAGTACAAATTATTTATTTTATAACATGCATTTTTAAAAGACTTAAATTAATTATAAAAGTTGTAAAGTAAAAACATAAAAAAAAATACTTTAAGAATCATGGTATTTATCGGATATTAAAAAAACGGGTATCGGGTGTAACTGGGTTCGTTATAGGGTATAACCGGTTCTAGGTATTTTCGGGGATAAAGTGGGAACGGTTATTGAGCTTATTTGTGTACCCTATCCATTCGACGGGTAGGGTCGGTTTTGGTTACTGGTATAAAATACCCGGGTCTGGTTTCAGTTTTTTTTTTTTCCACCTCTATGGCTCTATATGAGACTTGATCCGGTTGGAAGCCCACAAACATCATCACTTAACTGAAGCCCAAGTACGAAGCTCAAGAATAATAATACAGCAGAAGCAAGCTAAGCCTAGCAGCAGCTAAGCCCAAATATAAAGCATCTAGTCAGCCCAGACGTTTTAACTCAAAATTCAAATAAAAATAAAAGCCAACATTAAACCATAACGATAACCATATCAAAAATACTAAATATTAACCTTTGAATTGCCTATTATTTTAACAATAAACACGTAACCAAATAATAAAACTTGCGTGGTTTTATACTTAATAAATTACGAGTGATTTACAGGAAGAATACTGAAATTTAAATATTATTTTCTGAATTTATCTTATAAAAATAAATTATTGGTTTAATTCACATGAAAGAAACAAGTTTAGTTAATAAATCCCATGTTATCAACAACTATGAAGCTTGGCTTACCATATGTAGGGACTCATCATGGAAATTGACAAACAAGAAAAGAAAGGTCTTCACAAAGAGTCAATAAAAGGTTTACCATTTTTTTGGTCTCCCAACTTGCTTTTAGATAGTCGTATGGTTCATAATAAAGATTTCAAAGGGAAAATGATAACAGAAACAATATATACTTTCACATAATTTTAAAAGTATGAATGCAGAATTAATATATTGATTACTATAACTAATATGCTATTCTTTAACAACCTACAACAAATCATCACACAAGAGCGAGTGAGTCGATTCAAAACACAGACTTGTTAGGATAGAACATCATCAACTTCATTGAAATTATGGCCAAGGTACAAATCTATTCAGCCATTCAATTCAATTCAACTTCAGTTTTGCATGTGTGTGACAATTTATTTCTTTGGAAGCAAAAAAGATTGTCGTGAAGGTGGCCGCAAACAATGCAAAGAAAACCCGTAAGGCTCTAAAGATCGTTGTTTGTGTCTCAGGTAAGTTTTCTATCTTAGCATTGAGGATAAGTTAACTGAATGCAAATGGATAAACAGGTGTGGAGTCTGCGTCTTTTGTTGGTTCAGATAAAAATCAGATAGCATTGACTGGTGAGTGAATAGACCCCGTAGAATTGCTAAAGAAAGGTGTAGGTCACACGGAGCTGGTGAGTCTAGGTTCGGTGGAGGGGACGACTCCTGCTGCTCCCACCAGTGCCTCCGCTAGTCAAGCACCAGCTGTGGTGCCGCAGATCCATTATCCTCACGGACCTCACCATTATTACCAAGCTGTGCCGTATCATATATACGAAGGCCCCTGTAACAACGAACCCTCTTGCACAATCATGTGAGACTACTTCAACTGAAACAAATTATAACAATTTGATTTGTAATGTGTGTTATTGTAACTTGTATAATTTAATATTGTTGTTAAGTGCCATTTACACAAATAGACATATAAAACCATTCTTGAATTTTAAGATGGTGGGGCCAAAAGTCACAAGACCTAAATTTGTGTAATATCAAATCATATTCCTGAGGGCCGGACTTATATATATACAAAACTTTTAGAATAAACAAGGAAATTTACAGTACTGAGCCAAAAAACGTGGAGGGTGGGGCATCCCCGAGCGCTTCTTAAGCTTCCCTGATTATGTAGATGTTGTGAGATTGGCTGGAACCATAAAGGATACTTGTCAAAGATCAATTTTGTTACAATAGTAATACTTTAGGTTTCATGTTGTAATTGTTGAATTAATGGTGACAGGGAGGCTTTTGTAAAATAACAAACTAGCTAAAAGTATTATAACCTTACTTCCAAACTACACATGAGTAAAAACTGAATTATGTGTAATTATAGATAAAAAGGGTCACAATTCTTTTTGTCTCCCAACTTATTTGTAAAAGTGAAGTAAAATAATAAAGAATTCACATGCATTGTGAACCTTGTTGACAAGTTTTCTCAAAACAGAAAATGTGAAGACAATTGGGCATTGAACGGCAATTGCCATTCAAAAAATAAATATAAATCCAACCTTTCATATCCCTCTAGTGAAAGAATTAGAACCACACTGAGGTGAGCTTGCTTGGTTTGTATACGAGCCAAGCTCAACCTATAATTTTCAGCTTGGTTTAGATTTAGCTGGCTTGGTTGCAATTTAGTGGCTTTTTTTTTACTCGCCCAGGCTTCGGAGTTTCTTGGGAACGGCCCCAGTGGCGAAGCTTGGTTTTGGAATCGGCGGGGGCCAGACTCAAATTTTTTCGATCGGTAGTGGAAAATCAACGGGGCCGGACTCAACCCGAACATAATTTACCTACGAAAATCGTAAATTTCCACTACTGCGCCAAAAAACAGGGGGGGGGGGGCAGGGCCACCCCTGGCCCCCAAATAACCTTCGCCTCTGAACGGCCCTGCACTTGTGTTATGTGTAAAATACAACATATAATGACATGAGTAATAATATATTATAGGGGAAATGAAATTAAATAAATCCAACTTAGGGGTATTGGAAGACAATAATCCCAACTTGAAAGTTGTAAGGCAACAGTCTCAACTTGTCTTGTATTTTATTCATTGGATCAAAACTAATTGGGGTTAGTTTTTTAACAGACCCAGTTAGTTTTCTGGCTAAAAATGTAACGTTTTAAAAGATCAAGGACCATTTCTGCCCATTAGTCAAACTCTTTAAGCAAACCCATTTCCTTCTCCGGTGACCAGTGCTCTCCTCCGGCGACCACCCCTCCACCTCCGGCGGCCACCCCTCCTTCTCCGGCTACCACCCCTCCATCTCCAGCGACCACCTCTCCGTTGACTTTTGGCCAAAGGCGATCCTTGTTTTTCATTATGAAAACAGAGACGAATTAAAACGACCATATACCAAATCATTGGATGTTTATTGGCCAAGCGGGATTAGGATAAGATCAATACAAAAGTATAACCGTTAAAAGAGAAGGACCAAAACCGGATTGAAGAATTCCGGCCAAAACCTTTTTCCGGCGAGATACCGGAATTAACAAAGAATTGATTAAAACGCGATTAAACCGGTTATAACTATCCCTGCCCTTTATTTATTATCACAATCGAATACCAAAATCTTAATCCAACTGGAAATCATGATCAATTCGTGATACTCTGTTCTTGTTCATCACAAGAATTTTCCCACCAATTTTCTTCAAAACCAAAAGCAAGTTTTAAGGATTCAAACATCAATCCGAATGATTATTATTATAAATCAGACTTGGTTATGCAAAGAAACGCATGAAAACAAAGATTGTTGTTCCATTGGATCAAGATAGGTGGTCGTCGGAGAAGGAGGGGTGGTCGTCGGAGAAGGAGGGGTGGTCGCCGAAGAAGGGGGTGGTCGCCGGAAATAGGTGTGGTCGTCGGAGGAGAGCACCGGTCACCGGAGAAAGGGATGTCTCTGTTTAAAAAGTTTTGACTAATGGGCAGAAATGGTCCTTGATCTTTTAAAAAGTAAAATTTTAGCCAGAAAACTAACTGAATCTGGTTAAAAACTAACCCTAATTAGTTTTTGTCCAATGGAATAAAATACAAGACAACTTGGGACTGTTGCCTTACAACTTTCTAATTGAGATTATTATCTTTCAATACCCCTAAATTGGAATTTTTTTAATTCCATTTCTCCTATACTCCGTATTATTTGATTGGGTCACATCAGTAAGTTGACATGACATCAATCCTAACTTTAAATGTTAACATCTCGACTAAGGTTACGATTGGTGTTATTTATACGTAATAATATTTTTGTAATGTATACCATCTAAAAAATAGTCGCAAATAATATGACACTAAATAAATGTATATATAAAACATCATTATTAAACTTAATAGATGTAAGATATACGGCCATAAAAAAAGTGATTATTAGTGAATGTTATGTAAAGGGTGAAAGATCGAAAGAGACATGCTTTACAAAGATATAATTAAATTAAAAGTAGGATAGCGGCGCAGCTTGTTGCCCGTTTATCACTATAAAATGTAATATAATCTATGATGGAATGATATTAATTTGTGTTTTGAAAAAAAAAAAAAAAGATGAAACATTAATTTTGTGAGGGTGAGAGGCCCCAATTATTATTTTGAAAGTTTATTTTGTTGTGTTGTGCATACTAAATGTTAAACAAAGACTTGATGGCTTGGCCACTCATAGGTCGCGTGGTCATATAAGAGATGGCTTGACTTTATTTAATAAAAAAAGAGATGTGATGTAGTTAAATAATAAACAAACTATATGGCAGCCGAGTGTTTGAAGGCTTTCTCGGCACTAGCTGGCTACTTAATAATGGGTTGTCTCTAATGAGCTAATAGACATGAGCTAGAGTCGGTCTGGACAACATCGAACTGGATGACCAAACACGTAACCAAAAATCTCAAGTAGGTCGAAGTCGTCGGTGGATGATTACCATGAATCATCCAAAATGATGTCATCGCACTAGCAATTGATCATTAAGGTTAAAAATGAACGTTGAAGAGAAATCAGGTTTGTTTAAAAGGATGGATCTAATGTGAACAAATTAGTAAAAACGAGTTTGATAGAAGTCAATGAGATAACATGAAAGGACAATTTTAGTTCTCATGTGAGATTCACATGGATGTAAGTTAATGGCCAAATTGAAATGTGAGACACTCAAGGTGTTCAAATCTTGAATTTTATTGAAGTGATTTTTCTTACCAAACATGTTTTTTTTTTGAATGGCCAACGGTACACACCCATAACGAAGCCCCGCACCCTTTCAGATTCGGTCCCCGGGCCCCCCATAAGGTCCAGCCCCTCATTTCAGAATAACCCTACTCTGAGTGGGATTCGAACCTGTGACCTCCCGGGGCAGGAACCCCACAAGTGGGTAAACCTTCCACCTTACCAAACCATGTGGACTGAAATTGAAGTTTACTCAATTACATACAGAATGCTCGGGGTCCATTGGCTATGTGGCTTGTCCGAATTTATGGATGAGACCTTAAACACCACATGATTAAGTGATTTGGACATTAGGTTCGTGTGATAAGTCCCCTTTCCGGATCGCTCAGTGGGAACAAAGTTAATTAAAAAAAAAACACAATTCTCTCAGTGTTAATTCGAATTGAAATGAGATGACGTTAAGTGTGTGGTGGAGGTTTGGTATTATAGTAAAAACGAATGTTTCTAAAGATGTTTGAAATTTGATGAAAAATTTTAAATTAGAGGTTTGTAGCATTTAACGTTGTGGATGCTCTAAGAAAATTTACTCGGAGACGTTTAGAAAGACGGTCCATTTGTTTCTAAACCTTGTTTAACATTGGACTAACAAAATTTACGAGCAAGATATAACATAAACATTTTACGAAAAACTTAACTTTTTTTTATAAAATTTTAAAGAGATATGAACATAGGAGAATTAGGATTGCTCAATAGGCTTCAGTAAAATAAATAATAAATAAATAAATATATAAATAAATAAAAATAAAAACTACTTTTAATATTTTGAAGATTTCGTCACACGGCTTTGACATGGTCCGTCTTTATCTACTACAAAGACCTCAACGCCTATAAATACAACACATTCTTAACACTCCATCTCATCCTTTAAACACCTTCTCAAAATCCACTTAAGTAACCTGCTAATTCAAGAGAGAGTGAATCGATCAATTGTTAGCATCATCATCATAATATGGCCAAGGTACAAATCTGTTCAATATATCATACAATTCAACTTAAATTTTGCATTTGTTTTGAAGCAATTGACCTCATTTCGAACAATTAAATACATTTGCAGCAAAAGATTGTAGTGAAGATGGCTGCCTACAGCGAAAAGAAAAGCCGTAAGGCTCTGAAGATAGCCGTTAGTGTCGCTGGTAAGCTATTCAAAAGCTATTGAACTATATTGCTAAATGTGAATCTGAATTATATAACTAAATCTTCATATTTGCAAATGGATAAACAGGTGTGGAATCGGTGGCATTCGTCGGTTCAGATAAAGATCAGATAGCATTGACTGGAGAAGGAATAGACTCGGTCGAACTAGCAACATTGCTAAGGAGAAGTGTAGGTTATACGGAACTGGTGAGTGTTGGTTCTGTCGAGGAGAAGAAACCTGCGGCTCCCGCCAGTTCTGTCGCAGTTCAAACAGCAGCCGTGCCGCCTCAGATGGTTTATCCTCACCATTATGGTTATGGTGTGTCGGGTAGGTATTGAGCCCCGGCATAACCTAGATAAGCCCATTAGGCTACATGGTGTGAAATGAAACTCTTAAGGCTCCATTTCACCACGTAAGTGTCACATTGAAAGGAGCAGTTATTATGTCATTCCAACAACCCATTGAAATCGAGAGGGAATCATCAACGTGAACCGGGCTTGTGTTTTACATAATTCCCTTAAACAGATTCGCGGTCTGTTCCTAGGGTACACCATGGTTCTTAACAGTGGTGGTGCATTGTCGAACTTGCACACTTGCCTAAAAGATAACCGGACTTCGATTCGCTTCTGTATGTGTGTGTACAGAGTGTTTAATTCTATGTAATTACCCAACATATGGGTTTTCAAATGATCATTGGATCTTCAACTAATAATATGTTCTCTAAAAACTCTTCAAAATTATATGGTAATTTTCTTGTATGTTTTTTCTCATCTCAAACAAGGCACCAAGCCACTATCTATACAATCTCACTTAATATAAAATTAATTAGAGACTTAAACTCTAATAAAAACTAATTAAGTGAAATAAGAAACCTCTCCTAAAAAGTTAATCACCATATATTGAGAATGTTATTAATAATTTTATTATATTAATTTCCATTCACAATATAGAAATTTTCAACAATTAGTGATAAGGATGCTCTAAAAAAAATTACTAACAAATTTGTAGGTTAGTCTATTTGTTTTAAAAATTCACTTAACAATAGACTAACAAAATTTGCGAGCAAATAAAACATATAGATTTTAAACAAATTATTATATTTAATATAAATCTAAAATATTTATTTATGAATGAGGTAGTGGTAGAATGGTTGGGGAAAGACTTGATGTTCCTTGTTACTCAGATTCGATTCCCACTCTCCTCATTATTTTTTGCGACATCTAGGCAATGATGGTGACAAACGCACCGAGGAGTGTTTGATCATGGGGCCGCACCCCGGTTTCACCCAGTTGTTACTCCAGTGAGGAAACTCGTGTGGAGGCAGTTTGGTTTCTGGGGGAACGTCGTAACCAAGTTGGATACGCCAGCGCGGACCAGATTAAGACAACGTAGTCTGGGGCAAACCTTTGCTAGGCTGTCGATTAGGCAGTGTGACAATGGGCTACCACATGAAGGTCACCGTTAAGAAAAAGGTCATATTATCTAGACATCCCCCTCCAAAATCCTAGACATCTTTCCCATGGGCCATGGAAAGGAAAATGCAAAAAACAACGGGCCAGTGAGGCCTTCCATGGGCCATGGAAATATCATGTCTAAAACTCCCTGCTTTATTGGGAGTTCAGACAGAAAAAGCTGAACCCATGGCCCATGGGGGCCTCCATGGGCTATAGAAATGAAAAGGCAGAACACCACGGGTTGTTGAGGCCTCCATAGCCCATGGAAATGCAGCTGGGATCGTATAATTATAAACCCCTCAACGGCCCATGTTGTTGTTGCTGTTGTTGTTGTTGTTGCTGCTGTTGATGTTGTTGTTGCTGCTGCTATTGCTGCTGTTGTTGTTGTTGTTTCGTTTTCACCTTTCTAACCCGTCTTAAACACCCACATCTTTTTTTCACAACCCCCACTCACTACCAATTTTTAAGTGAGATAGACAAGATGGAGGTTAACAGAGACCGATGGAGCCAATTTTTTAACAGTTCGATGGAAGGCTTATCAGAGGCCCATGGTATTATTATTATTATTGTTATTATACTAATTATTAAACATGAGATCAAACACTTCTATTTCGAGTTGGATAAAAATCAAACTGACAAGAAACAAGAATACAATGTTCATGTATCACAAGGAATGACCAACCTCAGGCAAGTGTTACCTAAGAACCTATATCGACTTGTTATAGCTTATTATATTTTACACTATTTTATCATGTATACCGAATTATTAAGTGGAAAAAATTGTTGTATACGCTAATTTATATTTATAATAAGAAATGAAAAAAAAATTATAAAAAAACACAAATATCATGCTTAAAATACATAAAACACACATTAAAAAAATGGGTCTCCATGGCCCATGGGGTCTCCACTCTCCACAGCCCATTGAAAATCTGGCAGGTGAGATCTCACGTCCCATGAAGGTCTCCATGGCCCATAGAATATTCACACATCTCTTTTTCACAACCCCCACTCATTCTACTCACTACCAATCATTGTAGGGGTCTCCACGACCCATAAAAATCTACTTTTTGCTTTCCATTGGACATTGAGGCCTCCACGGAAAATGGGGAATATCCTAAATAAAAAACCCCATGTGTAGATAACCAAAGCAAAATATATATATATATATGAATACTATACTTCGAGCTTATGTAAAGTACAATAATAACTACTATTGATAATAGAAGCTTTCCTCACACGGCTTTGACAACGGTCTTCTTCTTCCATTGCAATGGCCAGAACGACTATAAATACTCGACATTTCTTAACACTCTTCTCATTCTTCAACCACCTACTACAAATATTCCTCTTTAATTAACCTCGCAACTCGAGAGAGTAAACCAATCAATTATTTGTATCAGATCATCAAGTTCATTGATATGGCCAAGGTACGTAAAAATTTGTTCAGTCATCATTCAATTTGGCATTGGTTTGAATCAGTTGACTCGAATGACTTAATTTTGAACATTTAATTGACTTTGCAGCAAAAGATTGTAGTGAAGAATGGCAGCCAACAACGAAAAGAAAAGCCGTAAGGCTTTGAAGATTGCGGTCAGTGTCCCCGGTAAGCATTAATTCAGAAGTTATTATATATTCTTCGTGTAAGTTAACATCAACTTGACTTTCAGTTGGATTATTTAACTAAATCTTAATTTGCAAATGGATAAACAGGTGTGGAATCAGTGGCATTCGTTGGTTCAGATAAAGATCAGATAGCATTGACTGGAGAAGGAATAGACTCGGTCGAATTGGCAACATTACTAAGGAAATGTGTAGGTTACACGGAGCTGGTTGAGTCTTGTTCCGTCGGAGGAGAAGAAACTGCAGCTCCAGCCAGTTCTGTTTGCAGTTCAAACAGCAGCCGTGCGCCTCAGCTTGTTTATCCTCACCATTATGGTTATGGTGTGCCGTAACATGTATATGAAGGCCCCTATCACAACGACTCATCTGCACTATCATGTGAGATGAATATCGATTATTAGTACAATTTGATTTGTAATTTATGTAGTTATAAGAGAAATTTTGCTTGCATACAAGAGAGAGCCTTCATGAACATATTATTGTTGGTGTAATAGAATAAAAAAAAAAATTATTTATTTGTTAGTCTAATTACCTATATGTTTAAAACTTTCATGAATAGTACTAACGAAGTTACTATTCAACTCCGTTAAGTTACTATTTAATTCAGTTAAGTTGCTATTTAGCTTAACGGAGTTACTATTCAACTCCGTCAAGTACTATTTACTCTGCTTTTTTAATTTTTTTTCCTAAATCCGTTTTTTTTTTTCTCCGTTAAGTTACTATTTAGCTCTATTTTTTTATTTTCTTTACTCAACTCAGTTAGGCTCACTACTCGATTCCGTCATGTTACTACTCACTCCGTCAACTACTATCCAACTCCGTAAAGATTACTATTCAAGGCCGTCAAGTTACTACTCAAATTCCACTCAACGCCGTTAGGTTACTACTCAACTCCGTTAGGGTACTGTTCAACTCCGTTAGCTTAACGGAGTTACTATTCAAATGCGTTATATATTAGTTTAGAAACTTTCATGAATAGTACTAACGAAGTTACTATTCAACTCCGTTAAGTTACTATTTAATTCAGTTAGGTTGCTATTTAGCTTAACGGAGTTACTATTCAACTCCGTCAAGTTACTATTTACTCTGCTTTTTTAATTATTTTTTTTTCCTAAATCCCGTTTTTTTTCTCCGTTAAGTTACTATTTAGCTCTATTTTTTTATTTTCTTTACTCAACTCTGTTAGGCTATTACTCAATTCCGTCATGT